>JAQIWI010000847.1:0-21906 GCA_034698825.1 Deuterosminthurus bicinctus | reverse complement strand
GACTGAGCGTGTTGTAATCGGGTTCTTCTTAGTCAGTCTATCCCTTGAATTAGTTATCAAATTTTAATGTGTTCCAAGTGAATTTGTACCTACGACAATTAATTTATATTTAGTTTTAGTTGTTGAAATCATTGTTTATCAACTCGCAGCTACTTTTAAATCGTGATGATCCAATCAGTCCTGTGATGAGATTTTAATCAGCCAGCATTAATTACACGTTCCGTTAGATTCAATTAGAGCAATCAATTAAATCTGTCAGGGTATCAAGTCTGTAGTAAATTTATTGGGTTTGACATTGTTACTAAATGTAGTAGCTTGGAAATGTTAGTATTAAATAAAAGTCTATTCTATGGAGTGTTACTGTCACTTTGTAAAATCATTTTGTATTCTATTCATTCTAAACACATTTAAATGTCATGTAGATACTCGAACGCCAATGCTTGGCTCAAGGAACCGTTTTATAGCTTTAGGGAAATCAAGTCTTATTGAAATGAGGACTGAAGTGAAACAGCAGATTGTTTGAGCGGTGTGGCCACTTGGTCATTGTCCTTCTCAGAAGACACAGGACACAGCTCAGAGTCCAGTCCTAGAATTGTAACTCACAATCAGTCACAATGAAGATTCCTGTAGTGATTACTATTGCAGTTTTTTCAATTATTGCATCCACCCTCATGGATGCAGTTAGGAGCACTGTAGTCATTTCAAGGCCAATTCGCCCCGGACGGTCTGTCTATTATGGTAAAGCTTTGCCAGTTTTATTCCTAATTTACTCAAGGCAATATGTTGTTGCTATGAGACTCTTAGGATTCGTTGTGCTAATTTTTTTGGGATATTTTTATAGGAAATGCCCAAGTGGGGGAAAGGGTTCTGATGGGAGGAAACTATGGACATGTTCGAGGAGCTAGAAGTCCGATGGCCCACCAGGGAAGGCATGGACGCAGGGCAGAGTTTACTTTCGGTCAGTTCAACAGCACTTGCTAATTTGCAGTATTTTAGTTCCTCAAGTTGGGTGCTTTTACTTCGTACTAATGTTCCCAGCTTGAATACTTGAGTATTTACATTAAAATTTACAAGTTATTGTAAGCTAAGACGCTATATGCATGACACTATATAAATGTCGTTTCCATTTGCACTTCTAGAATTTCCTAAAGTACCTACAGCTCCTGAAGTACCTACAGCTCCTGAAGTACCTACAGCTCCTGAAGTAACTGAAACAGGCAAGTCTTACTGGATGTAGTTTGAATCTTTCTCAGCATTTAAAATTTAACAAACTAAATTTAATGATTATTTAAATTTAATGATTATGCTGCCCCTTCTGTTCCTTCACAAAATGAACGAATGATTCATTTGTTTCTTTACAGGTGACCCAGTGGACGTCTCGACGGAAAGTCAGTGCTGCTGCTTTTATAACTATTTTTTTTATATGAATTTGAATTATTTATTGTCGTTTTTCCTTTTCAGCTGCTAACCTTTTTGATCCTGCGACCAATTTTGCCACAGCCGCAGATGCATTCAACACCTTTGCTGACTGTAAGTGCTCCTATGTTTTTTTTAAGATTGATTCTTATAGCTAATATTAAGAAAAACATTTTCCTTGTTGTGTTTAGCTTTCACGCCTAAAACACGAAGGATGGCTGGTAGAGCAGGTGAGGGCCAATTTTGATGACAATTATCAAGTGAACAAAGCCTTACACACACACACACACTGGAATAGTGCAGGGCATTATTTTTCAGCCACTATGGCATTAGAATATTATATGTATGGACGTAGATATGATAAGTTTGGTCCATTCAATGAAGCTGACTTCATATTATGGAAATGATCACTTCAAGTGTCCAAGTGAGGACTGAAAGAACTGACACAGGGAAAAATTGTAGAACGGCGTGGCCAGTCTGTCGCTGTCCTTTATTGTAGCAGCAACAGCAAGTCATTGGGAATTGGGACTGGCCAGTTTTGCAATTATTATAGCAGTCACAATGAAAGCTTTTGTCTTGATTAGTGCACTTTTTTACCTCTCCGTGCTTATGGATGAGGCTAGTAGTGTTATGCCACGTCCAATGCGCCCACGAAGATCGGTCTACCATGGTAAATTTGACTGTTTTTGTTAGGGACATTAGTGTAGCTGTTGGGATTATTGGAGCTGTGTGATGGCTGGATTGCTTTGTATAAGTAAATTAAACGTTTGTGAATTTTATAGGAAACTTGCAAATGCCGGAGAGGATGCCAATGCACGCTAGAGGTGGCCAACAAATTCGACCAGTTAGAAGTCCAGTAGGCCCAGCTCCTTGGCCAAGTAAGTGGATGAATAAAAAATAATTTCAGCTCGTTAAAAGAGTCTGGCTTTAGCCAGCTGCACTACAGTCGTGCATGTGCGTTGGCATGAAGCTAATTAAAAAATTTCTGAATATTTTTTAAAGGAAATTTCCAACAACGGCTAGTTTACCCGGGGATGACCTATGAGAGAAGATACGGACGCAGTCCACAAACCCGTGATCCTGTGATTGAAAGTGAGTGCAGATGCATTATCATATATTTAGAATAGGGGAGCAAAGACTTGATGCTAAGCATTAATTTCAATAGGGCGTGTGCACTATAATTTAAATATCATTTTAAGCTGAGACCATTTGCATGCCATTATGATCTTCACTGTGTTGACAGTTGTGCATGAAAAGAACCCAGTAGGCTTTTATTATTGTACTTGACAGTTTTTTCACCGTCAAGGTTGCTTGATTTTGTGCAATTACTAACTTATTTTATTTGTTTTTGTTTCTTTGCAGATCCATTTGCCAAGTTGTTATCGGAATTTCCAGTCCTTGTTCCCGAGCCTACAGGTTAGTAGTGTTGGCTTGAATCATCAAATATTCTTAAGATTGTAAAATCTTTAAGCGGACACGACGCTTTATATGAGTGTCTCGCGATACTTTCGGACGGCTCTGCCTGCCTTAGATGACGATGACACTATTGAGCTAGTCCCATGACTGTCTTTTTGTCACTTGATTTTGTGTAAGAAAGCCTCGTAATTGAATGCCAATTTTGTTGTTGTGATTTTTTCCAGTTCCAACTGTTCCAACTGTTCCAACCGACACGACTTCAGGTGAGTTGTTTTGCATTTAGTTTGAAAAGTTTTGTATTTGGGCATCGCAGCGAGCTATAGGGAGGTTACCATAAGAAAGTAGTATAGCTAATTGTCATGGTTATTTGTTTAGTTACAGATGCGACCACAGCTGCAGCTGAAGGTTTGCCAAGTAGACGAAAGAGGGCTGCTGGAGGTGAGTGACACATTTAACTGTCTTTGTCTTCTTCAGCTCCTTTACTTCACTTTCTAAAGTGCAGCAAATTGTTTTAGCATCTGAGCCCCGCTGAGTCCTGTCCTTATGCTGTGAGTTAAAGTCACAAGTTTTCTAATGTCAATCTTACTTTGGACAGGAACCTACAGAGGACATGGTGGGAGCAGGCGATTCCAACAATGAGTGCGATGGGCGGACGATTATTGGTCAGAGGGCAGTAGTGTTGATTTTGGGAGCAAGGACCATCACCGGAGCAATAATTATGATTATGATATTCAACGTTGTTGCAACTCAAATTTAGTTGTATCTTCTAATTCGAATTGTTATCATTTTCATTACTTAATGTTTCTATTAAAGAGTTTATTGTGGTTCCTGCAAACTTCGTAGGCTTTAATGCGCTTATTTTCCCAAAGGAAATTGTCATTTTGATGACCATAATGTTGCTAAGGTGTAACTGACACTGCACTTAGTATTCCAGGACTCCATTCCATCGTCCATGGTCCATTTTAAGGGTAGCAATAACAACTTTAATTCTTGTATTTATATTGCTTTAGCATCAGCACCAGCACTGTAAACATGACAGTGAAAAATGATAGGCATTAACCGCAACCACAATCAATTTATTGTACTAATTTCAGCCGTAATGTCTTGCAGTAACCACAGGCACAGAATTCTTCATAAATTGATGTCAATGTTACTTGGAATCAGAAAGGCGATTGCTTTTGTAGAGTGAGGAAACTGTATTAGTCTCATTCATGTGTAAAGATATCACATGGCCACACCCTTAAGAATGAAGCTCATAGTCTGTTTTACTGCAATTTGCTCCTACATTTTCACCTGTGACGGCAGTGGATCACCAATTCTACAAACTCAAGCAACTCGGACGGTCAATGGATTAAGTTCTAGCCCTTTGCCTCATCCGAATGCATCAACAACAACAACAGTTCAAGTTAGCGACTACTCTGAAAGTGAGCCCACAGAGAGACCAACTTTGCCTTCATCTAGTGACACCAAAGCTACCGTAGTACATCACACCACCACCGTTCATAGCGTGAGTCTCATTGCTTCAAGAGTTACCACAGAGACAGACCGAGCTGTAACTACGTCATCAGTACCACACAAAGCTGCCGTAGTTATTAACAATCAACCAGCATCTACTACTTTAGTGAAAACAGCAACAACAATTGATTCAATGTCTTCAACGGTTATGCCAACATCAACTGAAGGGGAATTGGAGCATCACATTTGTGAAACTGTTTCCTGGTCTGGGCCATTTGTTGGTAAGATTTGAACATGTTTTAAAAGTTTATACAGAATGGTTAAACGAAAAGCTGGATTCTATTTAGTCGGCATGGCTACATTGCTTGCAGTGGAAATTTTGGCCTTGTTCATTTGGCAATATTGCTGGAAAAGGAAACCTAGGCGGTGGATTCCGAGTCTGACCGACTCTTATCATAATTTGCTGGAGACAGAACAGGAAGCCTAAGTAAAAGAATTGTGAAGAGTTTTAACCACACGCTGATTAAAACTTGCTATTTATTAGACTATGCCAAATGATGTAAATTGAATAATAAAAGGCTCGTTGACGGCCTTGTCAACACAGACAATAATTCTTGCGCCAAATAAGCCACAAAGACAGGAGTTAATAGTGACACTAGTTGGCATACTGGAGTACATAATTGTTCTACCATGTTAAACCATCAGGATGTCACGGATAAATTGAAAATTAAACTCCAGCTGTCATTTGAAAATCATTCCTGTCAAGATCAAATAGACTTAAAAAGTTTAGATCAGCACTTAAAAGCTATTTACAGCAGCAGAACGATGCTTAATAATCGCAAATGACAAGAAAATCGCCATCTGTAGCTTCCTTATTAAACTTAATTGCTTGGAAAATTCTAGAGGACCTACAACCCAATAGCATTCAGTTTACAGTAAGGGCTCGTAGATAAAATAAGGATGCTGTTATCTTTTAATGTTAGATTTCTATTTAAAAAAGCATCCAAAATGTGCACGACGGCTGCAAGTACTGGGGACAGTACACTCAAGTGCATGCGAAGAGCATTTGTTGTGTCTAATTTAACCATGCTGACGCCATTTCATTGGCTTCCATCCCAGATAACTCCTCGGCGCATTTCAAGCACCTGGCAGATTCTAATCTGGTCGTTTCATTTCATCATGATTTTGGTGTATTGCATTCATTTAACTTTGCGCTCCTGGATCACGTACCACGAGGAAGCCTTACAGGAATGGAAAAAACTCTACGTCCAGTTTCTCACAATTCACATGTCACTCTGTGCTTGGCTTCAAATGGGGAACTACTGGAATCGAGATGTACTACCAGCATTTATGGGACGCTACATAAAATGTTTCCAATCATCTAAAGGTTCATTCCATTCAATGTTTCACTCTGAAGAGAGCTTTTTTTTATTAAATTGTTTTCTTGATTTTAGTCTACATTCTCCTCTCGGACAGGCGAAGTGGCTTCCTGACAAAAAATGAACAATCATTCGTGAGAGGATTACGCTATGCATTGTATGGAAATGCTCTCCTCATGGGATTGGTGTGTCTTGTTAGACCCGAGACGCCGGACTTGTGGGTAGCATGGTTCCAGAATCCTAATGATACGCCCATCACATGGCTGGATATTCTCCCTTGGACACCAATTCAATTTTACTATGGCCTCTCCTATACAAACTGTGGGGCGGTCTACTCGTGCTGCAACTTCAGTTTCGTATTCCCAACAATCAAGGTGCTGAAATACATGCAGTCATTATTGGCATGTGGAAATCCTGAATTCCACAATGTCATGATGCGTGTGAGACAAGGGAACATGGAAGACAAAAAGTTACTGAGCATCTACCGCCAGTTGTATCTCCTTGTCCAGGAGTACAATATAGTATTTGGCAACATCACCATGGCTACAAAAGTCACATTCATAGCATCCGCTGTCTTCTGCACTTATGGAGCGCTGAGGCTTGAGGGAATTGTTGCTGGATTTTTAGGTTTTTTGGGACTAACCATAATGATTTTCTTTGCTGCTTGGATTGTTACATTGGGAGAAGTGAATAGTTTATCAAAAATTTTCTTGTGGAAGATCAAAAGTCGCTATGCATATCGGCCAATGTACGGGAAGAATGTCATGCGCAGTCTGTGGCTGAAAAAGTGTTTGAAGTCAACGCAAGAGTTAAAGATCCGTGCTGGCTCCACCTACTTCTTTGATAAGGGAGTTGCGCTGACGACCTTCAAAATAACCCTGGACAATACGATCAATTTCCTCTTGGCTAGCAAATAAAATTTAGGTGTTCTGTACGTGTCATGAAAGCTACAAAGTGTGTCACACCTCAGATCCTCAAACAAATAAAATCAGTTTATCGATGTCTCACATTGGCGTTGGTTTTATTTTATTGTTTATTCATGCGCTGAGATAACTCGTCATTGGAATGACGAAAATGTGAACAGCATTCAATGACTTGCTACTGCTTGACTTAAGTGGCGTAAAAATCCAACTTAGCAGCCACAGCTTTCTCGTTTCATAGACTCTCTAATGTTGGCGGCTCAAAATGTTTTGATTTTCTAAATTGGAGAGCGACCGTCCCTTAAAAGGAGTCCATAAGAGCTATGTTCTCTTGTGGACCAGAGTGAAACCCAATTTCGGTAATAACGAGCAGCACCAGAATAATAGAATTTCGACTTTGAAACATGCAAAACATCCCATCGATGGTAAGTACAATAGTCGCGGTTGCCCCCATACGCCGTTGGGGGCAAATCGGAAGCTACAGTCTATCGCGAAACGTTTTTCAAATTTTCAAACAGCTTCGCAATCACCACTAGGATAGCTTTAATTAAATTATTAAACCGCTTTTTAACTTACAGTTCTTACAGCCTCAAGAATATTATCATGAAATTACATATAGTACATTATAATCCGATTTACATTTACATCCAATTAGTTTGTCAGTAGATTTCCCCTCCTGTAACCATTCAGAGTGCCCGTCGTAGCGAAGACAAGAATATCCCGGCCTCCCTCTTAGATTTTGACGTCCTTTCCTTGTGCACCTTTTTCCTCCGGGCTTGACGCTTGCTGCCACTTCTTAGCCAAAAAACCAGACGAATTCCTGCTGGCTGGCTTACTTCAATGGCAAGGGCCGATTCAAGGGGGTATTCACAGTGTAGGATCAGGCTCCGTCCCAGGTAGTGTCCAATTCAGTCGTACAGAGGGAATGGTGGATTACAAACCATTCCTGTATCCCTTACGCCCGGAAGGCCAACATCCACTTGGCATTTGGTCGGCTTCAAGTCGACTCAGGGAATCAAACCCTCAATTGTGGTCTGTTCAGCTGAGGCCTTAGCTCCTTGACCACGATGACTCGTCGCTAGGATAGCCTTGTCGCTCTGAAAATAGCTAAGGCTGCGGCCGCACTACATTACTAACATTATGAATTTGATATTGACAACCTTAATGTAAAATACATATGTCAAATCCCATACTGCGACCAGAGCCTTACCTCTCCCACAAAACCGCACTTTTTGTCCAAAAACTGTGGACCCACGCCGGTCCGCCATTACCTATCTCAAACCTTTCTCATCCAGAGAAGGACCACCTCCGAAACCTCAGCTTTCACCTGCCATTAACATCATTTTCCTAAACCACTCTTAGCCAGCCCGGGTCTTTCTACATGAACATACCAAAAACAGCCCAAATCACAACGACACCCTGTTAAATAGTCGTCGGTAATAGCATTACCGCTACTTAAAAGGGCGTTCCTATTCTCTATGTTATGCGACACAAGTTTTCAAAAATTATCACGATCGATGGTGGACAGTAAAACTGAATTATATTTCAACTACTCGCCCTCTATTATATTCCACATGTAGTGCTCCATCTAACGCCAAACTAGTACCAATTTTAAAGAAAGAAACCCATCCAACTCTCTCGCGCACCGCGCCCACCTTCATTCGTTTTTTTTGTGCCAAACGGACACACGCCATTTTCATATGTCGTGAAATTAATTTAATTGCTAGTAAATTAAAATGACGACTCAATTCATTTTCGAAACTCTCTAGGAACATTCTGGTGATGGTAAGACGCATTCAAGCCAACAAATCTCTTTGATTAAGTGAAGTGGGTAATCTGCTAAAAGCCAACACTCCAAAGTATTAAAAGCAGGAGCATGCATGAGTATTAGTAATTATCATATAACAAGAATTTTATAAAAGCTCAATCAAGTTGATCGCTGATGGACATTCTACACGCAATTCTAATATAACTTCATAGCAACATAAATTTTTCCTTCATTTAAGTCCATAGCTTGCCCCCAAACACTTATCCTATCAGCCTTTGTTCTACACCACAAAGTGAAAACCATGTTACTGTTTGCGTCCATCATATTCATCTACTTCAGCTCATGTTCAGCCAGCACCCCATCAGATCCAAAACAACCCAGCATAGAGCATGATGGTTACCACTTTGACACAATCTCCTCAGATATTGGACAAATTGCTGACTACTTTGAAGCATGTCGACTACAAGTAGTTCTCTCACATCCTGACGTGCCAATCAACAGCGTACAAAAACCATTTGTCCTAACGGCACCAAAAACAGCCGATCTATCCCCATATGACAGCGTTGAAAAGTATTTTAATTTTCGGCGAAGTGAACCAGTTCGCATAGTACGTCAGGGGCTGTGCACTTCCACGATTTACGTGGTACTAGACGCCGGATTTTATCCTACTCCAGCGGATGAATATTGTCAACCCTTTGGATTGCATTTAGATAGACAGCTGGGTAGGGCCATAGTAGGACATGAGCATATCACGATCCTTGGCAGCCGAGTAGAATTGTCCAGACTTTACCGTTTTAGATGGTCGCCTGCATACTGCAGCAACACGTACTACGGTGCATCCACAACATACTTCTTGATTTATGACAGAACCATCATGGCCCCGCACAACGTAGATATGTGGACGGCAACGCACGTTAGATTCTTTTGCCAATATTGCTCCCTGTCGGCAGATTCAATGTATGCTCAAAGTAGATTCAAAGAGTGTAGCAACGGCGTGGATTGTTTGTGGAAGGCTGAGAATCGGCGAAGGATACTAACACAGAGTGGGAAATGGATACTTTGGGATTGGTTTACGGCGCGGAGTATTCGTACGCGGGAGTACTTTGATGCAATAAAATCACAAGAACCCGAAGCTGGGACCTGGAGCTGGCCATCTAAAAAAGGGCGTGCTCCATCCGCTAACAAAATAGCTCTTCATAGCTATCTGATGGGAGGACTGAACAAGTCCGCTATTGCTTTTGTTGCGGAGCTCAAAAAAGGGCCAATGACGAAGCGTCCAACCTTCAGGTGGACCGAGGAAAAATTGATTCATATGACAGGTACGGACTTAGTTTCTGAACGCGCAGACGTCATTTCATTTCCAATAGCTACAGCCCGGCCAAAACTACAGAGCTTGAGGTTTATCACAAGCGATGCTACTAAAACAAAATACACTGTGGAATTTCTCGTCTACACCGATCCTTTCCAAACCTCTCTGTGGGCGAGCATGCTCATACTATTCAGCACACTTGCAGTGGCCATGTCCTTGGTGGCACATGTCCTCAAAGTTGCTAGTTTCCAGGAGGCGTTCTCCTCAATTGGGGCCTTCCTGTTTCGAGAATTAGTTGACCAAAATATCCCCGCTGAAGATCTCCCATGGGTTCAACATGGCAGATCTTTCAAAAGATTTTCAACTACCATTCTAACTTGCATGACTATCCTCTGCTTCATGTTGACCAACTTGTATAAAGCAGTTCTAAATGCTAATTACATGACGGTCACAGACTACCAAACCGGCTGGAAGTGGCTTGAAGAACTTGATAACTTCACGCTGTACGCGACGATGGACAGATGGTCCTGGCTAGAATACAGGACTATACGACATGACGGTCAGTCACATTTAATAGCAATGAGAAACATTTGTGAACGTCCAGTAGGAAATTTTGGTGCTGCTTGCAAGCTCACATACACATGGCTTAATTTGATTAGCTCAAAGGACTCCGACCTAAACTGCCTACAGCTACTAATGAGCTGGGCGTCTCCTAATGGCTCAAGCGGCTTTCCGGAGTCTAAAGGATACAACTGCACTGATAAGGCCGTGCTGCGATTACAAAAAATCCTTCCCCGAACTAATGTTATGAGCGAGTACCAGATTCCTAGGCTTATTCGGGAAGAGTTGTCACAACCCTTGACAGCATTTCTTACGACCGATGACGACTTCGACCAAGTTTGGTCACACTTTGACAAAGCTATGAAGAGTAACTCGAGCACTAAATTTGCACATAATTTTTACAGCTCTTCTGACCCCATACTCAACATCGATCGACATCAGATCTTGATTTCGAGCTCCATGCCCCGACAGTACACTCACGTTGTTACATCCCGAGCTCATACACTTCTTAGCTCGGGAGTCTGGAACCGGTGGATTCACCTGGACGAATTCTTAAGATCATTTACCAGGACGATGCCTGAGGATCCCCCGTTGTTCGAATTTGAACCCCTTTCAATGGAAAAAACGGTAGTCCACTTGATTTTCATTGTTCATGCTGCAATGATGCTTGCAGCTGCAGGGATTATGAGCGTCGAAATAACTGTGAAGAGGTGCAAGTTTGGAATCGTGACAATTTCTGGGTCAGATGAAGACAGTGATGTTGATGCCACTGTTGTCTGTAACTTAGTTTGTGTCTGTTGAGCAACGAAATTCTGCAATGGATTTTCAAGTGACAGTTGGCGTTAGTGAGCACCATGCATGTTGAATAGCCTGGGTTTCTGACTTGTTGTACGTAATGAGTAGAAAATTATTTGTCTTTTTGCTAAAAACAACCTTTTAATTTGTCCCCGTCCTTGTCCTAATGCCGTGAGTGAAAGTCATAAAGTTTAATTATTTCAATCTCATTTTGGGAAGAGACCTTCAGAGGGGTTATATGACAATTGATCGAATTCCCATTCACCTACGGACTTTTCATCGTCGGACGATAGAACGACGGCTGTTCGTCGACGGACAGTTACTCGGCGACTGTTCCTCAACCGGCAGCTGACCGCGGACAGATGACCGATGACAAATAACCGATGACAAATGACCGACGACAAATGACTGTTGGTGTTGAGTTTTAGGATGGGTCTCATCTATGTCTAACTGTCAACATTAATTATGTGTCTTTGATCTTTAGTTTGACTTGTATCATCTATAGGAGATTAAGACAAACCTCGTGGGTAGCTTCTTAAGGTCTCCTAATAATAAAGTTAGTCCGTGTCGTCTGTATGGCATAGTGTGAAAACTCATGGTGTTCTCATGCATTTATTGAGCTGAAGAACGTAAAACTACAGTTGGCACCTGCACGGTTTCCTTCGCTGAAACATGTGCTTCTGCCGTTGATAAGGGAACTAGACGCTAAGCATTAAAATGTTAAATCCATCACAAAAGAATGCTCGTCTTTCGATTTCCTCTTTCATTATATTTTCAGGAAATACTGAGTCATCTTGAGATAAATGCAACCATGATTCCAGCATGCATGTGCACTCATCGGGCCAATCAACTCAGAAACTTACGTCCATCTTTTCAAATTGCAAAATTCAAATTTTTGTGGGCAGAGAACTTGATTCCAATGACATGCTTCAATTAACAGAATATTTAGAGTAACTGAGAGGCTGCTGTGTTGGTTAAACTAACCTTGCAACTGAACAGCATCTAAACTATGTGCAACCAGGTGAGCATATTCAAAGAGACAAATATTTTCAGGTACAACTGATGAACTAGCAACCACATTTTCGTAGCTGGGCTAATTATCTTGTGTCTTGAACTAGACGCAAACATACAGAGGAATGCTACAGAAGAATTCATATTGTTACGCAGTGAACTTATGTTTACACTTTCAAGATTCAACGGATTCGGTCAGCTAGTACTTTATATAGACGATTTGTAAATAGTTTCTTAATCTTTATAATCACCTTGCCCAGTAAAAATTATTTGCAGACAAACTGAAAAACTGGCAACCAGACTTTCGTACATGGGATACTAATCTTTTCATACACACATGCCTATCTCCAATGAGCATTCAATAATTCAGTAAATCCTGCATAAACTTTCCTGGCTCAGCTTATATTCTGTGCATTCTTTGCCAGCAAAGCGTACATTTCAGAATGACATTAACAATACTTGCCAGTTGAGACAATAATGCAAGCTATGAAGTTTCAGACTGAAGAGCTTTTACAAGAAAATGAATCAATAACGTCATCGGCATCTTTTGTCCTCTTTCGCACGCAGTCGACATTAAAAGTAAGCTCTTGCGGCTGCTACAGCATTGTTTTTCATGAGTCACTTGTGAAGGGACATATATTTGCTCCCCATGATATTTGAGAACTGAATCATCCGTAACCTACAAGATACCATGGCTTAAAACTGTAGCCCTTGTAATAAAGAAACAAACCTGAAGTGCACAAGTGCGGAACTCGTCACGTTTGACGGTACCCTTACTGGAGACTTTGTTGTGATTAACTATGCTCAAATGGTAATATTGTTAAATGTGTAGCACATCGGTATTAATTGTGTAATTTTTTGTTCATAATTTTTTTTAGGAATATCCAGTTACCACCGGCAACTTAAGAGGACTGGCCATAATTATTGATGAGAAAAATTATCCGCATAACGACGATCGGCGAAACGGAACGGAGGGTCCTAGACGCGTGTAATGCAATCTAAAGATCTTCTACTGATCCTATTCACAAAAAAAGATTTGTCTGTGGTAACTTATAAAAGATTTTCCAGTTCTCGTAGGTGCTGGCGAATGTGTTAATTTGTTTTCAGAGTTTTTTCGACGATCCAACTTGGAAAGCCGATTGTTGCTTTGTATTCGTCAAGGCCCGCGGAGTGATTGGGTCCAATGATTGCATCCACCTTTCTGACGGTGGAGAATGTTCGTTGTGGACCGAACAAAAGGTATGGTTTATCAAAAATTGACATCAGTCTAAGCGGCTGAAGGACATCCCAAAAATATTTGTGCTCAACTTTGGCCGTTTGCTGATACTAAATGTAGAATAAAGACATAAGTTCTTATTGGTTGAAATGGTTTTCACGCAGAAGAAGGGACACAATGGCGCCAAGTAAAGATATGCCTAAGGAACACAAGCGAACGAGTGATCCTAATGTAATGTGGCAGATTTATCAGCTACATTATCAGACTCCAGAGGACATCCTGCTTCAACTTAAAAAGTTTACTCATGATTTCTATGTAGGTCTTTCGATCTTCTCCTGACTGGATTCATTTGGCAATATTGCTGGAAAAGGAAACCAAGACGGTGGATTCCGAATCTGACCGACTCTTATCATAATTTGCTGCAGACAGAACCGGACCCCTAAATAAAAGAATTGTGAAGAGTTTTAACCACACGCTGATTAAAGCTTTGTTTTTATTAGACTATGTCAAATGATGTAAATTTAATAATAAAAGGATTGTTGACGGTTATTAAAAACAAATTTAGTCAAACTATCTTTATATCTTCAAATGAATACAATTTAGGTGTGTTCCATAAACAGAGCTAGGCCAAGAGTAAAGATTTGCCAAATGTACTGGATTTGTAGAATATTTCTTTTGAAGAATTCAACCAAGTATGGAATGTTCATTACTATTACAAAAGGTTACCAATTTCAATGACAAAAGACATTTAGCTGCCAAAACGGATGCTGATCGCGCCTAGAACAGTACCCATGCCGTTAAACCGCCAGCTCCATTACCGGCACCACCACGAGCTCCACCACCGGCACCACTACCAGCTCCTGTACCGGTACCACCGCCGCTACCAGCACTGGTTCCAACACCGTTGCCAGCACTGCCGCTGTTGGCAACACCTGTGCCTATTGTTGTCTTTACAGAGGGTTTGCTTTTAGTGCTGCCACTGTTGGCTTAATGTAATTATTGTCAAAAGCGAACACTAAGATTTCCTGCATGGGCACGAATTATTTCTGCCTCTGACGGCAGTAATGCTGCTTGTGTGTTGAACATGAGCTTTAATTAGTTTTCGAGGCAAAATCATCAGAAAATGTTCAACTTTTTTGGACCCAATCTAGCGCTTAACAATTGAATTTTGTACGTATTCTAAGGTTAGAGCAACTGTTGGAATTAGGTCCACAAATTTTGAATACTTTCAAACGATTTTGGCTTGAAAACATATTAACTCTGGGCCTTGTCTACACAAACAATCTTGTGTCAAATAAGCCAAAAAAAGAAATTAATAGTGACACTATAGGTAGCATACGGGAGTACATAACTGTTGTACCATATTAAACAATCAGGATTTCAGGATTAATTGAAAATTAAACTTCGGTTGTCATTTGAAAATCGTTCCTGTCAGGATTAAATAGACCTAAACAGTTTAGATCAGCACTTATATAGCTATTTATAGCAACAGAACGATACTTAACGTTCGCAAATGACAAGAAAATCGCCATCTGTATCTTCCTTCTTAAATTTAATTGTCTGGAAAATTCCAGAGGACCTAAAACCCACAAGCATTTACTTTACAACTGTAAGGGCTCGTAAGGTGGTGGGATCTTTTAATGTCAGATTGCTATATTTAAAAAAAACATCCAAAATGTGCACTGAAGTGCATGAGAAGAGCTTTTGTTGTCTCTAATTTAACAATGCTGACGCCATTTCATTGGCTTCCATCCCAGATAACTCCTCGGCGCATTTCAAGCCCGTGGCAGATTGTTGTCTGGTCATTTCATCTCCTCATGATTTTGGTTTACTGCTTTCATTTAACTTTGCGCTCCTGGATCACATACCACGAGGAAACCATACAGAAATGGAAAAAACTCTACGTCCAGTTTCTCACAATTCACATGTCACTCTGTGCTTGGCTTCAAATGGCCAGCTACTTGAATCGAGATGTACTACCAACATTTATGGGACGCTACATCAAATGTTTCCAATCATCCAAAGGTTCATTCCATTCAATGTTTCACTCTGTAGAGAACTTTTTGGTGTTAAATTCTTTTCTGATTTTAGTCAACACTCTCCTCTCGGACAGGCGAAATGGCTTCCTGACCAAAAATGCACAATCGTTCGTGAAAGGATTACGCTATGCATTGTATGGAAATGCTCTTCTCCTGGGATTGGTGTGTCTTGTCAGGCCCGATATGCCCGACTTGTGGGTAGCATGGTTCCAGAATCCTAATGATACGCACATCACATGGCTGGATATTCTCCCTTGGATACCAATTCAATTTTACTATGGCCTCTCCTATACAAACTGTGGCGCGGTCTACTCGTGCTGCAACTTCAGTTTCGTATTCCCAACAATCAACGTCCTGAAATACATGCAGTCATTATTGGCATGTGGAAATCCGGGATTCAACAATGTCATGATGCGTGTGAGACAAGGGAACCTGGGAGACGAAAGGTTACTGAGCATCTATCGCCAGTTGTATATCCTTGTTCAGGAGTACAATTTAGTATTTGGCATCGTCACCATGGCTACAAAAGTCACATTCATAGCATCCGCTGTCTTCTGCACTTATGGAGCGCTGAGGCTTGGGGGAATTGTTGCTGGATTTTTAGGGTTTATGGGACTAACTCTCATGATTTTCTTTACTGCTTGGATGGTTACATTGGGAGAGGTGAATCATTCATCCAAAAGTTTCTTGCACAAGATCAGAAGTCGCTATGCATATCGTCCAATGTACGGGGAGTATGTCATGCATAGTCTGTGGCTGAAGAAATGCTTTAAGTCAACGCAAGAGTTAAAGATCCGCGCTGGCTCCACCTATTTCTTTGATAAGGGAGTTGCACTGACGACCTTCAAAATAACCCTGGACAATACGATCAATTTCCTCTTGGCTAGCAAATAAAATTTAGGTGTCTGTTCTTGTCATGAATGCTACAAAGTGTGTCAGTCTTCACATCCTCGTATAAATCATTTATCATCGTCAGTTTATCAAAGTCTCATTCTGACGTTGACCTTATTATTTATTGATTAGCTAGGCTAACATGTTATTGGACTCAACAACCTTCTGTAGATAAGTCGTATGTCTTGCAACTGCTTGACTTAAGTGGCGTAAAAATCCAACTGAGAATCCAGTGACAAGATTGATTTCGTTCTGAACTTTTTTTGTTCTTTTATATCCAGGGTCATGATAAGATCGCAAATTGTAGTTTGAATGCTCAAAAATAAAATAAAAAGTGCGGTCAAACATATCAAACAAGTCTACGTTGTTGAGTCGACTGGCAGGAGAGTGGATTTTAGTAGTAATTTTCCACGGTTATGTTTTTATGTTTTGTGATCAGCTTTGGATGGATTAAAAGCTTTTAAAAATGTTCAATTGACTTAATACTTATTATTTTGAGTCAACTACAAAGGGAGGGTGAAAGGGATTTGGGATATCCGTCCTTACGTCACTGCCCAGCGGGCGTCTTTACATAAATTAACGTTTCAAAAAGAGAGATACAAAGGAACGACGTTGACATTTGCTTGCACCTTCCATAGTCAGCACAGGAGCACGAGACGCATCAGTCAGTTACAATCGCTCTGGTTGTCTTAGGCTAGCCCAAAACTTTGATCAGATGCGCATAAGTCGCGATGGTGGAGGTGTTCGAGGTGGCGGAGGAGGCCGTGGACCAGGCGGTCGAGGTCCACCATCTAGAACAAATGTCAAATTCCAACAACGAACTTGTCCACCATACGCCAAGGAACAAGTCCCGCCTCAATCACAACCAACACCAACAGGCTGGAAAAAATTTGAGATCCAACCCAACGGCACAATTCAACTTCCACGCCGAGCTCACCAAGACGACTCTACCCTAAAAAATTACAACCGTCAAGTCCAAATCAAACTGAACCATTTCCCTCTAAGAATCAAAGTCCCCAAGACTCTTTATCATTATCGTGTGGACTTTGAACGTGTCAAAGATGATGAACCGTCTGGGCCACCAAAACCAGGTCCCAAAAAGAAACCCAAAGGAAAGAAGGGCCGAGGTGGTGGCGGTGATCAATGATCTGCTTCGGCATTGAGCAGATTCCCTACGGACCTCAAAAGGAAAATCATGAAGACAGTACTGAACCAAATGTGGGAGAACTTTGGACGGGAATATGGGATCATCTCCGACTTTTCCCATTCAATGTACACAGTCTAGAGATTAGAAGATTCGGGCCTTTCTCTCCAGATTCAAGTGAAGGGTGCTGACGTGGCTGAAGAGGAAACTGGCTGGCCATTTCGTGTCCAAATGACGGCAACGGCCGAACGAGTCAACACAGAGAACCTTGCTTTTGACATCAACAACTTAAGAGGACAAGTTGTCACCGGAGAATTGAAGTTACTGGAACATATTTACAGCGTTTTGATACGGTGCGTTGATACTAATCGATACACTCCGATTAGACGGACGGATTTGGTGGATTATTCTGTCAAACCGCATCCACTTGGTGGCGGAGTTGTCAGTTTTCCTGGCTACAGCACGGTGCTCCCTTTGACCAATGGCTGGAAACCGTTTCTGAACATTGAAAGTAAGTTTTAGACTAAAAGCTTTGAAGAAAAATCAACTAGAATGTCTTGAATATTTTGCATTTTAGTCGCCAATTTAGCCACGTACTTGAATGGGAAAGTATTGGATGCCATGAGAGACGTCCTGGGCAGGTCACACGTGGAAGACATAACCGATTGGCAGCCATGGGAAATTGATACAGTCAACGACTTCTTGAAAAGTATAGCCGTGCCAATAAGTGCCTTGCCAAATTTTTATTATTGAAAATATTTGCATATTTCAGCTTGCAAAGTGACTTACAGACCACAGCCTGGAAAAGTCTTCACTAAAGTTGTGGTTCAGCTCTGTCGTAATCCAGTCAGCCAGATAACATTCGAATACGAAGGACAACAGATGTATGTGTGGGACTACTTCACCAGAATTCTTCAGGTTCGGCTCCAACATCAAAATGGGCCTTGTCTTGAGTGCAAAGGCGGCGTGAAGCCCAAAATCCCTGCGGAGGTAACCAGAGCCTCAATAAGATCGTTCAAGTCTTGAATTTTCAGTTAAAGTTGCTTTTGAAATTCCAGATTTGCATACTAAAGAGCGGCCAAAGTTACAATCGGAAGCTAGACGATAGGCAAGTGACAAAAATAGCAGAGAAGGCTCGATTGAAACCAGCTGAGCTTGAGCCGGCCATAACTCGGGCAATTGAAGACTTGAAGCTGTTAAATAATCCACTGCTCAGGTCATATGGAGTTGACCTGCCAAACGGAGGTAAAATGCGGGGATTAGAGCACGTGTTCTTACTCCACCTGAAATTTGCTATGGACCTAAGCTTGGTGTAAGTTCCTAAAATGAACTAACATGAATTCCTTCGTATTGGGACAAATTATTTGATTTTTGAATTTACTCTCAGGGTGCAAACAATGAGAAAGCTGCAATCCAGCCCGTCAACGGCGTGTGGGACATCTGGGGATTGAACTTTCAGTTCTACAGGAACGCCACAGTGGCCAAATGGGCTCTCGTAAATGTTTGTGGACGAGTTGTCCATAAAAATACTTGCCATGATTTCGCGGATGACATAATTCGGAAAGCTCGCTCCCGAGGAATGCAATTCCCCAGATCCCTTAGCTACAAGGAATTAAATCTTCTGGATACCGCCGAGCGTCACAACAAAAATGTTGCGGAACTGATCAAAGTTTTTCGGGACATCAAAGGAGCTTTCGAGGGCGAGCAACGTTCATTTGTTCTCGTGGCAGTACCAAAGAAAGGCTGTCAGGTTTACAACCAAATTAAGCAGGCAGCAGAGTTGGAGGTTGGGATTTTGACGCAGTGCATTGTGGGGTCAAATATGGCTCGTCAGCAGGGGAGACTTGAATCCATTTTGGGGAACATTTTGCTGAAAATTAACAGCAAATTGACGCATGTCAATCATGTGGTGCTTCCTCCGCCTGGGATGGACAAGAATTGCTTTAGTATTTTTAACTATCCGACCATCATTTTGGGGGCTGATGTGACTCATCCGCCGCCAGGGGCTACGAGATATGAAGCAATGGTTCTTTGCAATTTTCAATTTTTTTTTATTGCAAATAATTTGTATTCATGGGAATTGTGGTGACATTTGCAGAAAGACAAAGACGGGAATGAGATTGAAGTTGGACCACCGAGTTTTGCTGCCATAACTGCGAGCATCTGTCGCACTGGGATACCTTACATGATGCACATTCAAGCTCAACGGAAGGCGGGGAAAGGGGCTGCAGAAGTTATAACTGGCTTGGATGAAATTGTGAAGACGTTTCTGGAGAAATTCACAGATTTCACCACGAACTTCCCTCTCAAGATTATTTATTTCCGTGATGGCGTTGGTGACGGACAGTTCCAAGAGGTATAGAGGACTTTTGATGGCTGATCAAAAGTTTTTGAATCTTTTTGTAGGCATTTGATTTGGTCAATTTAGGTCTTGCGAACGGAAATGTCTGCTATCAGACGTGCATGTTCCACCTATCGCCCAAGTTACGAGCCACGAATTACTTTTATTACGGTCCAGAAGCGTCACAAGACTCGCTTTTTCCTTTCCAGTCAAAGTGGGGTGAGAGATTTATCAAATTACTGGCTGGGAGTTTGCCATTAAAATAATATTTCAGTTCGATTTGCAAATAATGTTCCATGATTGACTTGAAATTTTAGATACAAAACGCACCACCGGGCACTGTGGTTGACGTGGACATAGTCCATCCAATTGAAACGGATTTCTACCTTTTTTCACATCAAGGCGTGCAGGTAAGTGTTAAAAATAACCGACAAAATGTAAAATTTGTAATTCAAAATAATTCAACGAACTGTAATACCAAAACGGAATGCCATTAAAACCGTTCAATTGTTTCCACAGGGAACAAGCCGTCCCACTCGTTACCACGTTCTGTGGGACGACTCGGATTTCTCGATGAATGAAATCCAAACGATGGCTTATTTCTTGTGCTACATGTTCGTCCGTTGTAATCGCTCAGTCAAGATACCCGCACCGACTTACTATGCCCATTGGGCAGCCAAAAGGGCTGAGATTCTCTCCAAGGGCTGGGTGTAAGTTTTCTTCATTCAGATTATCAAGAGTCAATATTGATGCCTTTATGGTGGATTTGTAGCTGCTGAAGTGTTTATTGTTGACAACAATTTTACTCCACAGGGAAAGATACTACAACGACATACGAGGCTTGAATGAAGAGCTTCTCAAGAGAGAATCCGAGTTTTCCAAGATATATCCCATGCATTTCGTGTAATTGTGTTGTAATTGTGTCTGGCTTAAATTCATAACATTACATACATTACATAACATTATTACATAACTTTATTACATAACATTACATAACATACATTACATACATAACATAAAATCATAAACTCTTTGCCATTTCATCAATAATTGGAGCCGGAAGTGAGACACCAAATTTGTCCCCATAGTTCACAGCTGTCCAGCTGATTACCAACTCGTCAAAATGGCTGCGTTAGCCAAGTCTCATGAAGTCCGGGAAGATGAAGAAAGAATACAAGAAGCTGTCTCTTCAAGTCCTGGTGAGTTAAAAAAACATTTTGCAATTAATGGAAGGATTTGAATGGGTTTTGATGTTGCTGCGCAAATTATAAATATGTGATTTAATAATATGTTGAGTAAATCAATTTGCTTTGATAGCGCTTGAGTAAGAGCTTATTAATGCGTTTTGATGATGCTGCGATTATTGGTGGAACTGTGATTTTTGCTACAGATAAAAATCTTGGTCGCGCAAAGGAGGCAACAATGGCATTTCAACCGCTGAAACGAGCACATGAAACCCTTACCAGCCCTCAGAAAAGGGCCAAGTATGATCAGCAACGAGGGGCTATACCAAAAGGTATGATTATTAAAATAAATTAGGACTTAGGACTAGGGCTCCAAGATACTGATACAGAGGGAGGCATCGCATCAATGATGCGATGCTATGATACAGATGCAAAATTCTGCGGTTGCATCGCATCGGCATCAACGACTGATACGATGCAAGGGCTTGGCATCGCATCTAAAATTGGATGCAAGTATCTGCATCGCATCGCATCACGCATCCATGGTTCAAAAACAACCTTTAAGTTTTCAGTCATTCTACCGCTTTATTAGACATTTTTGTATTTCTTACTTGTTTGTGTGGGGCACCACATTAACTTCTACTGCTTTGACGAGTAAACAATTCTAGGTTATCTAGCTTTCGAGCTTAAAACTTGGATCGATGGATCGGCGCACTGGATTATATCTTTGGATTATTGCAAATAATCCAAATAGTAAAATAGTTGGTGAAAAAACTCGCGATAATTAATTAGTCCTCATTATGTAAGACAAAGTGTATTTTATTTTCAATCAAGTCGACTCAACAGTAGTGCCAAAAGAGATTCAGTTCTAGACCTGCCAACATTTTTATGACGTCATGGTTTTGTAAACGATCGACTTTCAAACGTCGAGCTCTTCTGTTGGGTCCGCCGAACGTTTTGAAAATAGAGAAGTAAAATATGGGGGACTGACCAACGTTCGTATTTTTCATACAAAGTTTTAAGATGCAGCTGATACCCAGTAAAACGCATCCGCATTTGCA
>JAQIWI010000846.1:0-21908 GCA_034698825.1 Deuterosminthurus bicinctus | reverse complement strand
TAGACTCTCCAACGACTCGAGAGTCATGGCTCGTCAATAATACGCATATGGCTGAGTTATTATACAATTCAATGGTATCTCGAGTCCTTAATAATACCACCACCACCCAGTAAACCATTCACTTTGGCATACAAACACTCATGTGATTCGAAAATTACTCAAGTGCACTCAAAGGACCTAATACTTCGGTACGACTCATTTCAAAGAACCTTCACATGTCTACTACAATTGCTGCAAGTAGAAAATCCATCCAAGTTGATGGTGCGCAACTAACTAAAGAATTGTTTCTTCTGGAGAGCTGAGCACATTGAAGTAGAGCTTTTAATTTGGCACATAAATAGTCCGGACAACAATGGATGAATGAATGGAATGATTACAACGACAGTTGGAGAGTCTCTTCTCACATTTAGTTGTACTTGTGCTGGAGGAAAATACTTCAAGTACATGACGGCGCGACAGGATCAGCCAGTACATGCACCACTCCACCCTTTTCACTATCTTAACGTCAGAATGCTCTAGAGAAGTTTGCACTTGGAAGAGTCTACCACTAAGTTAATTAATTACAACTTGCCCTATACTACTATATACTTCCCCTCTTCGGAGCACCACGAGGGAAGATGTAATGGGAATTTGAGCCAGTCTCGCCTGCAAGTTAGTGCTCCTGTGTCTGTTGGTCTATTATAGAGTGACCCAATTTCCTCACATAATTCAGTGAGAGCATCATCCACAAGCTCCCAACCGACTCATGTATCGTCTTCATCACGACGCCGATCGCTAAGGAATATTAAAACTTTACGCATAACTATAACTTTTACTCATAGAAAACCTGAGGTGCATACGCATAACACGGTGGTGATATAGTATTTGTAATGTAGCAAAAAAAAACATAAATTTTCTTCAATATCATCTTCCTCCTGTTCTCACCTGCATGTAAAGATATTCAAAGGCGACCGGATCTTTCCGGAGAAGCTCGCAGGCATCCTTGGGAACAAAAGTAACTCTAAAGAGACAGCGGAGATGATGAGCTCCAGGCTGTGAAGCGATCTGTAAACAGAACAGGGAAGAAGCTTATGTTGAACAAGCATCATAATAATACCCGCCGCAGCTTGTCAAATGAGATGATGATGATCATGGGGATCATAAAAGAAAGACCATAAAATATCCTCAAAAAACCCTTCTGCTTCAAACTTCCGTCTTTCACACACAACAGATACTTATAAATCTTTCTCTCCTTCAATCCCCGCATCATCATACTCCCCATTAGACTTTCTAGGTTAGATGGAGTGTAAACTAACCTGCCACAGATTTATTATAAAAAAAAACTTCCTTATAAGATTTAACATTACACGTGTTCATTCATATATGTGTGTAACTGACAGCACCGTTGTGCACACGGTCGTAACTTGAATCAAAAAGTTTCGTAAAAATCCGAAACCTTAATTATTTTGCTCAAAATAAGATGACACATGTCATGCTAAACATGGATTTAGAAATCTATGGCTCGGTTTTTTTTAAACATTATGTGGGTGTAATAACTGGAAGGATGTAAAGCTACATGTAACAACAGAATATAAAATCCGATGAATGAAACCATAACGTGTGCGCCTTACCTTACAAAGGGCATCTTCAGGATCAAGAAGGGTTAATTTGTTTCGCCTGAGACTTTTCACATGCTCCACAACTAGGGCAAAATGTTGCAAGCAGCGGACGGTTAGTTTTTGTTGAAGAGATTCTAGGACATCCTGCACCGTTGTGCATCCATCGTACTTGAAACTCTTTGTCTGACCATTTTCAAGGAATACCTGGACAAGGGAGAGTAAAAATTTGCATTCACTTGATACAATAATGTTTGGAAGAAACTTTCTATTTCGTATTCATCATTGTGCACACGCACAGTAGACTCGGAAAAGTTTCAACTTTCGGCTCACACGTTCTTTCTACATGAGCTGCATTATTCTAAGATACATGAACTGGGCCTAGCGTCCACACTTGGGCCACTGTGTAGGTCAATGAGAAAAAGAGCTTAAACTAGGGCATGACTATTCCATGAGTAAATCTGGTAGAAGATAAGCCAGCCAGCCGACATGATCATGATCCAAGGAAATTCTATAGCTGCCCACTTGCGTTTAAAGCCATCTGCCCTAACCATACCCCTCTTCCTGTCACTTTGTCTGCTCCATTTGAACTGAAACACCAAGTCCTACGGATGACTTGATGCAAATGCATTAACCTCTGTAGCCCAACTCCCCATGACTACTATTAAGAAACTACGAGTTTTAGCGTGTAGACATGCCATGACTCCACTTAGGAAAATGATGGGTGTGGTAACCCCTATAATCTCGCTGTTTCGTAATCCAGTCGCATCCGTGTCATTCCATAACTCATTTCTCCAGTCGAATCAGCAGCGCTGTCGTGCTAAATATTTAGTCCAAATGAGCAGCCCAACTGAGCGCATGTGATGAAGGGATTAAATGCTCTTAGTGTAATATGAGAGGAAAAAGCTCGAAGATTAGTCCGCCGCCTACAAATAATAATAGTTTGCAAAACGAACCCCCGCCCGCACCCCGGGTTTTGGTCACTTGAGCAAAATATTTTGCGAGTTTGAGAGGAGGACAATGATACTAACAATTCCATCATGTTACATGTAATTAGGTAGCTAGGCTAACAAAGAACAAACTTAATTACTACTCGTGTCTATCCTTAATTAAGCTTTGAAACTAAACGACATCTCATGTACTGCAAGTGACACCGACTAGCGTAAGTGCATTACATATCCCATGTCCGTGGTTTACAAATGCATACGAACATCACAACTTCTCTATGTACTGCCTACGCAGACTTGGCTGGCAATGACATTTAGGGACGGCCAGATGGAAATCTCTCTCATGAGACTAGTCGTCGTCATCATCATCATCATCAACCTGCCGACGAATGTACTTCCATTTCCACGGTCATTTCTTCCGTCCGAAGTCACCTGTCATACAAATCTGCCAAGAATCTTGACTGGAAAACCAGCGAATAGATTCAACCAACCAAACCTCTCTCTCTCCCCCGTCATTTCCACTTGCCGATAAGTTGCCGTGAAACAACCAATGTTGGCTTAATCTACAAGAGTGCACTGGAAGTGGTTCTTTTCTCTCTGTCTGCATAAGACGGCTGCTATAAAAGAAGACCTTGTTTCGACATCCAGAATTAGGGAGCTTACAGAGTCTTTTCTCATGAAATAATTAATGGATTTCACAAAGAACTATAAGCCGATATGTAATCCTGAAATTAGTAAAGCTACACAATAAATTACCCTTTCAACGAGCTATATACTACCTCATCTTTAGGAAAGCATTGTTATTGCCCCAAGCAAACTAATTAAGTAAGAGCTGGCTGGATTTGAAGAAACAATGTGATACACTCATGCAAACCTAATGAGGGAAAGGGGTAGAGAAAAACCTCCTCCCCTTTTTTTTATGCCTCAATGGGCAATGTGCCCTGTCTTCCCACTCCAACACTCATTGTTTCCAAAGTTCAATTTCCTTCTACAGAATCATCACCACCACAACAGCTTTCAAAACTGCGATTGCATCCGCTCCAAAGAAAGTCCTAACAATCTGAATGACTCGACGAGGAACAGTTTTAAATTGAGAACTATACACAGGAACTAAATATCCAGCACATTATCAGTTGGAGTAAACGGAAAGGGAGAGAATTTGTAGGAGTCTCTTTGTAAATGGTGCAAAGATCTTGGCAGTTCAAATCAGCGTGACAGATCAAAGTGAAACTGGATGGGCCTAGCATGGAAGCAGTATAAGAGACGATATCACATTAACAAGTTGCCCTATCTTCAACTATATCCTCCTCTTTATCCGTCCTTTCATTCGCTAACGTAAGCGAAATGCTTGCGAAATGAATGCACGCACCAGCCATCATCCATTAGCTCTTGACGATGACGGTATGAATGGTGAAGTAAAAAGCGTGGATTTCACTTTATAGATAGAGCAACACAACAAAGTCAGCCATTATGTAGGTATACCTTCAGGACGTTGGGCATGAGAGGAACACAGGATTCCCCACCAACATTTCCGTTTGGAACAGCTTCCTCCTGAGTACCACTATATCTGGTATTCTGCAAAGAAAGAAAAACATCAGCGTCATCATCTCTACAGATAAATCATCATCATCAAGTTGCATTCAATGTTGTGCAGGGAGTAGCAGTATAGTGTGTACAGTGACAGAGTCACGGAAAAGTTCATTTTCAAACTGAGCAACACCGAGGGCGGAAAAGGGGGAACAAGTTATGGGAATTGACAAAGGAAGAAAATAAACAATACAGTTGACAGTATAGTTGGTCAGTGAGGCGAAAGTAAGTTGAATTTTCCAAACCATTCTAAAGCAACTCTCGGAAACCTTTCAAATCCTTAACGTGGTCCAAATCGGCTTGATTCTCTCCCAACAGCTCAACTTATTCCAGCTCAAGGATGGACAACGAAAACAACATATAATTTTCCAGTTCAAACTGCATGCTCTTCTTGCTACAACAAAACTAACAATGGCGTGGTGAGAAAAACTTAAACTCCTCCACTATACAGCCCATCTTGCCTTTCCTCCAAAGTCAGTCAGCAAAGACAAACAACTGCATCAAACTCCCCCTCTATACTCTTTTCTCTCAGCATACCACCACCACTATCTATTCTCACTAGTATCATCAAGTCAGCTTGAGCTAATATCCATTAAACTCTTCCCTTAACTTACGACATACTATTTACACACATACACACAAAGTCACATTACTTCCAAACCCTCAAAATCTCTATTTCCTCTCTCAAAGTGTTCAAGCAACTAATTTTCTTAGTATTAGTCTCACACGTGCGCGCGAGGTTGGACAAAATAGAACGCGAAGCTCGTTACATTCAGAGGACCATAGTGGCCAGAAATATGTACACACTTTATATCGAGCCTCACAGTCATTTAACATCAAGGAAGCAAGGGAGAAGGCTATTGAGAATCCTCCTGAGTGGATCTCAATGAAGTGGAAACTACTTGTGAGGTAACGAGGAGACGATCTTTGGGCTTTTATATATTGAGCTTGTTACAGTACACATCGTAAGACCTGGAGCAATGGCTCCAAGTCGTTCGATGTGTACACACATGCTTGTTTTCCCCACACATGAAGACACAGTTCCACATAGTATACCCCGTATAAGTTACAAGAAAAAATTCTTAACCGCTTGTCTCCGTTGTAAAAACATAAATAACCAGCAGATGTTATGTACAGACTGCGTGACGGGAGTGCGTAAAATATGTGTAAAATCAAAATCGTGTGGTTTAAGAAGCACTGTAACTCCACTCTGTTTCAGACAAAATTTACAAGGGAAAGAAAAACTTGGGCCAAGTTATCACATTATGTCGCAAAAATATACAGCCACTAAATAATACTGAAAAAAGTATACTGCAACAACCATAGCTATCCATGTATCTATGTCGAATGTTTCATTGTGCGAGTGTTAACATACCACAAAGAGCGGGGATCCATTGATGACTACACCCTCAGCGAAGCGAACACGAGATGGATTGCACTTTAACTTGGCTTTCTTGGCAGCACTGAGAAGGGCTGATTTTCTTGACGACTTCTTCCAGTATCAAAAGAAACAACAAACAACAATAATTACAATTAGATTAGACAACTTGAGCTGATCATCATTTTCAACTGAATTTACGTACTTATTACTATGTAATACAACCCTTAATGAAACTACCAAGTGAATTATATTCACTTCATATTCACCCAGCTGTGTCAAAAAACAAGATAGTAATGTTACTCCTGGAAAAGTGGTTAGGCTCCCGCCCTTGTACACTCACAGAGGGAAAGACATTTCAGTAGCAATTAAATACATTTCATACATCATTACAAACTTGGTGGGGCTTGCTTTCGTGTCCGCGTTAGAGTTCAAGTGGCGTCGTGACGTTTAATAAACTGGTATATAGGGTTCCAACTTCAAAGTGTTGTTTGAAGGCATTTATGCAGCACAGATGCTAGCCTATCTTATATGACCATCAATAAGTACCCTCAATGGAATTCCCTATGCCATCATAACTATCAAGTTTAGATTGGACGTACAGTAGCTATCTTTCACAGTAAAACTTTATATCATGGTCTTTGGCCAATTTACATTCACATCTCATTTGTCTTCTCCGCGTATACTTGAAATTGGCCCAAACTTCCGTGCTAATCTGTAGTTCCTTTTAAAGTAAAAGTAGCAAGCTAATTATTCTCTTATTCGTCCAACCAGCAACAAAGGCGACAATGTGCCACTGCTACAGGCTAAGAGAAGGGAATTTCTTCTTGTAAGTAAAAGGAAAAATGGACGTAAAACTTGGACAAAAATGGTCAGTGGCATGAAGGGAGAAAGTAAGAGAAATGGCTGCTGAGAAAATAAAAGACAATGCTTCTTTTTTTTCTCATGCAGCACATTAGAGTCAGTCTGGTTGTACGCATGACAGAATATGAAGTGAATCATAAAATGACATGAGTGGTCGCAACAAAGATCCCTCCACTCTGCTTTAGGGTGAACAATCTGGTATGTGTCTGTACAAAAAAAATCTATGTGAGAGAGATAAGCAGATATCTTCTTTCTTTTTTCCTCTGTCAAGATTCTGCTCATGTCTCACACAGCCTCTCATGTCCAGAGAAGGAGAGAAAGTTGCGGTTGAAACGACATTGCCATGGCAGAGGGGGAATTATAGTGACCTGGCTTGCTGGTCATGTTAAAGCCAACAACCACTGGGGATCAATTACCATTAGAAATCCCGCACAGCTCAGGAACATATATATTCTTTACTATATGACATGAAGAAGAAATCAGCTCACGTTGTCTAACGGAGGTTGACACACTGTCAAGTGCACAGTTTCCTTGCATGAGCGGACCAGCTGGATGACAAGCTCTCGCGGCGCCTTCCGAACGTCTTCACTGTTGATAAACCATATTTGATCTCCAGCCAACAGTTTGTCTTCGCTTGGGCCTCCTTCAGTCACAAACCTGCACACATGCAAAAACAAAACATTCAAGAGAGCCATCTTTCCATTCTTCTTACCCTTCTCAATGCATAATTTTCACAGGATGTAAGTATTCAGACTCTCAGTACTCACTAACACATTCACCAGTTAGTCCAATCCACCAGTCTTTTATCACCAACAGAATTGATTTATTTTTCAAGTAGTACAAAACATTAATCCGCTCCATAATATTTCATTAGCAAAGAAGAAGACAGAGTAAGATAGAACTCTTTCCTATCCATTCACGCCTTATTTCCACACACGTCCTGTCACTTTAGCTTCACTCCAACCTATAGCTTCTTCATCTCATTATTTTTTTCTATCATTGCATAGCTAAGAATACGTGCCATTCTTCCTCTATACTTGTCGTTCAGCTATCTTCCTTCCTCCTACTTACAGCAACCTGAGAACCCTTGGTATATCACACGCGTGTTGGAAATTTGCTGAAAGATAGACCTGGCACAGACAAGCACTGTACCCTCTGTGTGCAATGAGCCGTACCCAGATTACGACATTTAACTTTCACCACTCGGATTCAATCAATTCATCCTGCAGTGAAAAATGAGTAACCTCCTCCTATCTGCCAAATCCCCGCACGCACTCGCGTTAAGCAGTCTAACACACTATAATTATAGTGCTGCACACTATACAGCAGCTTTAGTATAGCTTCACATTACTAACTATGACTCTGCGTCACAGAGAGACGAAAACCAATCTTATTAGCTGTTCAAGGAAGTAATCAGGATGCACGTATGCGGATAAGTGGACTTGTGCTAATTAATTCACTCAATTAATACAGGACTGTTAAAAATGACACCCGTTCTAATCCCCCCTTCAGTCCTGCTCGTCCATCTTCATTAGTCAGCGGATAAGCTTGCTCTCTCTCTCACACACATATCTCAACGGAAGCTTCAGCATGTCTCCAGAAGACCCTTATCCAGTTAAACGCGCACAAACTTGTTCTATATGGTTGTGAGCTGCTGGAAATCCCAGGACGAATATCTCGGTCTTCTTCTCCCTGTTTTAGTCAGCTCCATTTTTTTTTCTTCCACTATTCCTATTTCCGTTGTCCCGGCCCATAATGGCACTGGGTTGTCATCCTGCGCAAATCTGCTAATTCTCCATTTTTTACGAGCCACTACAAAGCATTGTGGTGCCCCATTATTTGCTTGTCATAAGAATGTCCAGTAGTAGAAGGTCCCGTTAGCGGTCATATTAGTGGACATTCTACTGCAGTATCGTAGGATACTTCGGCGCCAGCCCTTCTCATCTCCTACGTCCTCTCTCTTCCTCTCTCTGACTATTTTATTCCTTCTCCCTACGCACATCTCTCGATTAGCTAGCCCAAAGTGGATCCATTGGAATCGTATAGATATGTGGTGGTACGGAAGAAGAACTAACGTTTTTCCCTTCGTCTTTCTTCCTATTCCCATCAAGTATAACGAGGAAATTGTCCATACGTTAGGACCGGGGAAATAAGTAAAGTCAAAGCTTTTTCATATGGACATAGTGGAATTCCATACTTCTCACAAATCTTACTACTCCTCCAACAATGCAATGCAATGCAATGCCAACAAGTAAAACGTGGGCCTGATAAAGGAGCTGACAAAAAGACAGCTTTTACAATGGTTCAACTCGGCTTGTTGAACAAACGTAAAAAGGAAACAGCCTAGTTTTCATTCAGCGTCCCTATCCACAATCCTCAACGTTTAATAATATTACTGACCAAAAGCCAGTGACCCTTGGCTCTTTACTTTTTCTCTCTCTATCTTCTGCAGTCCAACATTTACCATTTCCCGGTTCTCATCAGCCTTACTTCTACCCTTAGATTGACACAGAGTCGTGAAATGCTGTGAGCCACGAAATGAGAGCATTCCACCATGATGGTCCAAGCATGTGGTGATGGTAAAGAAACAGTGAGTAGTTACTCCTTGCTCCTTTAGCCAAAAAAACGTTACTTAGAGAGCTTCACATGGTCTTCCACTTTTTTCTTGGCCTATTCTAAGTAATTGAATATGGTTTTTCTCTTTCTACTTGGTTACACAATTCCCTCAACTTGTTCTGACTGCTGGTAAGAGCGGAGCGAGCGCGGGACGGGATCGATGCTTACATAAGATTCGATTATCACACACCAACTATTATTGTCCCCTTGGTACATGAATGAAACTTTCTTTTCTATACTGCCACCTTCCTATATAGTACTCCAAGCATCGTCAAGAAATCATTTGTTTGTGTAACATCAAAGCCTTTTCCTTTCTTTTCACAAAGCACACAGAGTAGGCCCTAAGCTGGAACAAATCCTTGTAGTACCTGGAAAACTAGTGACAAGCCTGTTTTTCAACTCACTAATAACTCTTTTCTTCACACCTCCTTCATCACTACACTCCCTCTGAACATTCGTGGAAGTAGAATAAGACGACGACGGGGAAAAGGAGAAAAAGGCAGATTAGAAGTGTACCTGACTATGACGGGCTTTTCTGAGCCAGCGACAAATCCAAAACCGTACTCTTGATGCCGTGTTAAAACTACTTCACGAGGCTTAGGTGCTTCATCCTGGGACTCTCTTCGGGGATCTTCGTATGTTGTTGTTTTGTCTAAATGACTGGAAAAGACAGAAGAAAACAGGGACACATATGAGTTTATATACACAAACAGCACGCATAAAGATCAACTCTAACTGTATATACAGAGATAGACTACATATATTTTGACGAGGAAACAACTCTACGCCTTCAATGCCTTCTCATTACCCGCACAGACAGACGCGAACTTGGCATTCACACAGGAACACTTCACATGGGAACCCGAAAAGTCTCCGTCCCTACGGCTTTCAGGTCTCCTTCAGACAGTTGGTTAAATTTTAAAGCCACGCTTTCACACACAACTAAAGGGCGAGACAAGTTGTAAGTGCAACACAATTTTCTTTCCGATAATTCCCATCCTTACATCTGCTCTTTTGCCGTATTTTATAGAGGAAAAGTTTTAACAAACTTTTAACACCCTCCCCGCCTTCATTCATTCATATGTGTGCACACAAGTTGAACAGGTCTCGCGGTCTGAAAGCTCTGCCATTATACGGACGCTACTGTCCACTATGCTCCAGCCTGTAATAATTTCACATCCTTTATACTCGAGCTCAGCATCTTTTGGGCACCCTCAGGATCAAAATGACATGATACTAAAAATACAGCAGTGGTGTGATTATTCTCTGTTGCGAGGGGGGCAGTCAAGTAGACAATGAGGGGGAGGAATAAGCGACAGCACAAAGTCTCCTTCAGTCAGTAGCTTTCTTTGCCTTTACTTCATGAAAGTTCCATAAATTTTATCACCCTTCGCTCCGCCAGGAGGATATAGTTAACTTAAAGCTATTTCATCGTCACACTCAGTCAGTCTCTGCTCGCCTTAGTAGTTATTCTATTTTTTTCCAAATCTTATGTGCCACAAACGCTATACTTTCTACCTACCAAAAAATTTTCGTATGTAGCTCAAATCCTTTTCAAACAACGCACACTGCAAGGTAACACACACGATAAACAAGAGGAAAGTAAATACTGTGAGAAATGGTAAACATAAGCAAGAGCAAGTGTGGCTTGGAGCAGCTTCCGCAATCGTCGTATAATTTCACCATAAATTCCATTTAACTATCATACGAGCTGTGAATTCCAGTGTTACTTGAAGGCGCATATGGCACAAAATTGGTATCACATTGTATACATACATAGCAGCTGAACTTTTCACAATCTACGTTCATGATATAGACACTGACTGAGACTGAGGAAAAAAAACTTACTTGATATAATACTCCTTGCCATCTTTGTCCGAAGCAATTTCCCAGCCGTAAGGCATTCCGGTTGTATACCCCGATGGCTCCCAGTTGGATGTCGGCGGGACCCATGACGACGTCTGGTTTGAGTGACTGCAAGTAAACAAAAGCACATGACCTTAGTCACATACATGAAAGGGCAGCAAGATGCTTTTAAATGATGCATTCAAGATGCACATAAAGACCTCTCCCACACACATACATACACAATGTCTGGAATATTGATTTCTTGGCACTTGTGAATCCTGGAAACGCACATATGTGTCGGCATAGGATTTCATCGGATAAATTGGGCTCTTTGCTCACATCACCCTCTTCATCATCATGACCTTTCATTCGTCCGCTTCTGCGTTTGAACGCCCGACCCTATCTCCATTTATGGGATTGAATTGTAAATTTCTAGCAAGATCTAAACTTGGGATCGTCAATTACGCCCCTACAACACAAACTTCTCCGTTTACCATACACTATGGGAAGCACTTAGAGGTTCCAACTTGTGAGTTCCAATTCCTCTAGACACCTGTCGTTCAACTGTGAGGACGTGATAGGGTTTCTTATGTAGTATTCCCGCAGATGAGAAAGTTGGATCTATGTTGGCCCTCACAACTCTCTAACCACACAGAGCTAAAGTACGGCCAATTCCCTATTGTGAATCCCTCTCAAATTTTCCCTTCACCACAATGAAATGTCAAAAGCCAACGTTATCCTATTTCCATTAGGTCTATTTTACAATTTTCTTTTCACACCCTCATCGCCGTCATGTTTCTCGGTATGAAGTCAAACAGATGAGTATACTTGAAAAGGCATCCCACTTTACAGAACCCCTACTATGAATATGTACCCATATGCATTTCCCACCAAAAAGTAGGAAGAGACAAAGTTATTATGATAAGCCGCCTGAAACCGCGACTTAAGCTAGATTAATATAAATGGCATAATAGAGCCGTTCGGAGCAGTGCTGCTGAATAATGGAGGCTGGTACATGGAGTAAAGTATGAGGCCATTTGCTAGGCATAAAATGTGGAAAAATTGATTAAAACTTTCCTCCACATGAGTCTCCATGGCCACTGTAATGACCCATTAGAAGAAGCCAGGAGCAGACTGGTTGTCTTTAATTAATGTCCTCACCAAACATGTCCTTCCGCCCTACATATCCCTGGGCGGAAGTACACTCATGCACATTATACAGGGTGGGCCAGAGAAGAGAAGACTTTACATTTTAGACTTGAATACGTAACTTCAAGAGTTTAAGAGCTATACAGAGATGTCGGGTGCCAATTCTGAAACTAGAGTCTTGGGGTAGTTGTTTGATGTGTTACTATAATTAAAATCGCTCAAAAATTCGCTGAGATATTCGAACTCGCCGAAAACATGGCCATTTTGACCTGTTTTACGGGCGTTTTGGTCAATTTTGAAATCTTTGAACACCATGTATATTCCAGAATAATGACGGCAGAGACATGTAGCAAAACCTTCCTAGATTTCTAAAAAAAAATCGGTTGCCTCTTGAGGACACCTTTGGATTGCAGAAATACGTTCTCTAAACTTGAGATTTCAAACTGTATGCTTCACATGAAGATGTTCAATTTTAAAAGTGCAAAAAGTGTTCTCTGGCCAACCCTGTACACATTCACATCTACCGGCTCTATTCAAAGACTCCAAGTGCCTTGACCCCACTGAGAATGCATCCAATATGTTAGGCCCTCACTGGAGGAGTGAGGAAATGGTTATGAATCCTGCTTCTGTGGAATCTCTCCTTCGTGTATACGACGCGACGCAAACTTTTGAATCCTTTATCACAGCCCGTGTCAGAAGAATTTGCAAAACTTTGCACTGTCCTTTCTCTCCAGACATCCAACCAGTCTTTTATGCCCTGTTGCTTGCCCTGATGCACGTGCGTGGAAAGAGTGCAGCCCTATATGAACACAAGGGATTTTTCTTGATGATTTCACATGCACACGACCGTGTCGCTCATCAATGACGCCAGCAGCACTTTCAAGTAATTAAACCAGCCAGTCTCTCCTGTCTTTCAAATGATTTCTCCCATACAATAGACTTGGCACTATAGAGCTCCACTAGTTGGTCATACCATTTCAAAGTCCCTTTCTCACTATCTCTCTAACTCTCGTCTCTATGATTGTTCTGAATGGAAAGTCTATTGATTTTCCTCATTGCTCTCCCAGTCCTTATAGCTACTACTACTATACACTTGAACTAATTTGAAGCCTTTCGAACAGGCATCGGCTGACGAGGAAAACGGTCTCACAAGCCTCTTCTCTTCTGATAGAGATGTAAGGAAATTTATAGTCGCTTTCTAGTGCTTTACTCGGACATTAATGCTCTGAAATGAGCCTCTAAAAAGTTTCTAAAGACCTTCAAAGGGACCAGAAAACTGTTCTCTCCTGCACTTCTGTGTCTCTCTCTCTCACACTCACCACATACATACATAGTGTACACCGAGACCTGACACAGTGGATCAGATCCACCCTTTGTTAATCCCACTTTACACCATAGCAAACTATACGTAAGCGGGAATTCTTGCCAGTACAACTCTGATGGAGAGTACTGAATGATATCCTTCAGTGTCAGATGCAGAGAAACTGTGAGATACACAGAGGCAATCCCATTGCTCCGCGTCATTGGCTTTCATAGGATGAAAGAGCAAGGGAGATATAGAGAGAAAGAATGATAGTGTGAGGTGCTAAAAATAACCCATTCCCCTCTTCACTACTTTTCGTCGTCGTTGTCGTCGTCGCACTTTTATAATGACAAATGCCTGCAAATTTACCATACTCAGTCTAGATTCCGCACAGACAGCCCTTCTTGTATGCACTCTGTAAACGCTGCGAGTATGAGGAGCTGGACATGGTTTCCAACAGAATCCACTTCCTTTAGTGTATATCTTCCAGTTCTTAGTAAAAGACAAACAACATGAAGCCGCCTAGAAACGTGCATACAATTGCAATGAGGGGCCCTTTCCATTTCAAAAGTGCCTTGCTGACACTCAACCACTGGCTCATGTCATCGTATGTCACAGTATATGAGGATGAATGGAACTTCACAGCATCTTAAGTAGAGGATGAGCGTGTCAATAAGGACACAAATTATGAAATCTTCATCATTTTTCATCACTCTAATGCCACTTGAGTCAATAAACATGTACAAAGTTCGGCGAAACTCGTTCATATGTGAAAGCCTGGTAACTTTGCGTGATAAAACATCAAGTTGGTTTCCAATGGCCTTCAATAAGGCACGCGAGCTGCCTATCGTTCCATCTGACTCCTTCGACTTTTTGACATCCTTGCCTATCTTAAGCCACGATACAATGACGCAAGGGCGAAGTTGTGTGCGAGAAGAATAGTCTAACTAGTCTATTCCCGTCTCCGAAGCGAGCGCAAGGTAGTTAACATGAAAAAACGAGAGAATGTAAAAGATGAAAAAAAATGAAAAGGGAGATGTCTCGTAAATCCTCCCAGGCATACGTCATATCCTCATTTGTGACTACACAATTTGCATCCTCCTCCTCCTCCCCCTCCGTTAAAATTGCTCCAACTTTTCTGGCTCCAAGAATGTGATAATAAAAATCCGACATAGTAACTTGTAATAGTACAGGCTTACTCAACACTGTGAATGAGAGCCAATGACAACATAAATGTATAAAAGAAAAATAAACCACTTGCAATGAGAGAGAGAGGCATAAAATTTGGAAAATCAACTTTACTTTCCTCCTTGCCACTGCTTACGTTCTTACTCTTCGTCACATTTATTCAGACAGAGAGCTGAAAATTTAACAACTTCCATGATGGTCACGATGCATCAATGCGAAAAATTACTCTCTTCACTGATCATCGCTACTACAAAATATCCCCCGATGGGGAGCAGGATAGTCACGGCGTGGGGTGGTGTTCGTTGATGGTGATTGTGTTAAATAATGGTGGTATTTAGGGGTTTTCAGTTTGAGCACATAGCTATTCATGTCCAAATACAACCTCGTATATAAGCTCCGTTGAGTTAATCAAAAAACGTTTGTCGTAGCGATTATGATGACGTAGACAGCCTTATGTACATACCGAAAGAGGACTCATTATAACTGGACCTAACGTGTATATTATAAAATATACCGCGACTAAAAACTATGCTTAAGTTGAATACGTGAGTGACTACCCTATTAGGGCTTTGGCACATTTTATTAAAGCGTAAAATAATGCTTGCTAGTACAAAATCCGTGGTGGCTGTTCAGACTTTGTCATTCTTAACTTGCCTCCAGATTTTCTTCTACTTTCATTAATTACACATCTATTTGGAGAGGATCAAAGGGTAACTACATTATTGCGCTTTGGAAAATCTAAAGAGCTGCAAATTGTCTCATTACTAAAGCCCTTCCATCTTTGCTCCTTGAGAGCAGTATTCCTCCCTACTATAACTTTAAGTGCGAGGATTTACATGGATAAATTATAGGATTTTTCTCCTCATCCAATCGTACTCCTTTCAAAAGAGAATCCAAACGTCAAATTTATGGCCAAAGTAAATAGGAGCACTGCTGTTGGCACCAGAATCCTCGTAGGAAACACAAGAAGAGACGTCTTGGAGGAGAGAGAAATAAAGCAACTAAACTCTTCGTACAAGATCACTTCCCAAACTTTCACACTAAATCTTATTCTCGTCATCTTGAGGGAGCCAATGGCACTTTCAAAATCTAACTTGTTTTGTACTCAACGCAGACTGTACGCACGTAGACACATCACCATGACCATGGTGACCCCACACTACTATATTCTACAACTTTTTCCGTTCTACATGCAAATGCATCATTTTACATTAAATCTCTGACTTTTTTCTCTCGGTGCACTCGGCTGTTGGCAATTCATTATAACTTTGGATCCCATCCCTGACCATGAAAGAAGGAGTTAGTAAGTGGAAGTAGTTATCTATGCTTGTGCATTGGGGCAAGTGCGTGAAATCTTGGCCGATTTTCCATGTCTTCACCACCACCCACATTTTATTATGGCGTCATGTAATGCATAAACTTGTCTCTTTACACTACAAACTGGGTTAGGAAAATTAAATATATGTGGCGCCAATCAAAGTCATAAGAACAGAGGAATGACGAATATACCCTCGCATATAAATATGGAGCTACTGAAAGCATGGCGTGTTTGAGTGAGTGGCTGGCTGAATTATTATCATGGCAATCGTTGTGTCGTAGCTCAAAACCGCGGGATGGTTACATTAGTAGAAGCAGACAGCGGCGGTGTATGTTGTCGTACTTACTACCTGTAAACGGTGGGGGTTCCATGATTTATTTGCGATAGGTACATAAACCTGGTAATACTCCGGGTGGTGGTGATGTATAAGACGCTGGAAATTCATCTTATAGTGCTTCAAACGAGCGTATTTTCTCCCTTCCTCGCTTTTTTTTATCCCCTCACCATTTTATCTTTGAAAATGCATATTTTTAGAAGTGTAGTTTTCACTTCAGTCCGCATATCGACCCTCTCTGACTCTCTATCTTTCTCTCGCACAAAAATTTCTCGTACTCACTTCATACGCAAATAAATTTGGTGGATTTCCTCATATACACATTTTCCTCAACTTCCTCCATTTTATTTTTTCGTAATTTCAATGTCGTCTCTTGTCGTTATGCTCACTAATATAATAATAACGCTGACTAATACTTGATTCAGATTTAGATGAGATTTACTTGTGAAGCTGCTGCATATTCATGTCCTCGCACGGATTCTGTTATCGGTAGCAGTGGACCAGAACGTGCTCGACCATAAGCTCTCACAGGGACAATCATGACGGCGGCTCTCAACTTACAATAATTTCAATGTAAATACTTTCCACACCATTCCTACCACAAGCATCATTATGCCACCACTTCCACATGAATTCAAGCACATAAATGTCCCCCCCCCTTGCAGTAAATGCGCGAAAGTGTATGGAACGGAAAGCAGACCGCTGATACTCTCTCTTACCGAGTGAGCATCCCGTAGCTGTCCAGGAACATTGGAACAATATTCGCCGATTAACATTCAGAAATTACTGTTGAAAGTGCTTCTATTTCCATCCCAAACAAATAATGACTTGATATGACTGTTTTCTTCTTTTCTCATGTTCCTACATCGATATTCTCATTATCAAATGACCAACCACAACTGCGGACTCCAGCACGAACTCTACTTATGTGTATAAGCTCGGCACGCAGCCATAGTCATGGATTCATTTCCGAAGTTGGTGTGTTCACAGCTGTGTGAGGACCATGGAAGTAACTCGACGACGTCACGTCGTCGAATCTGGAAAGTGCTCCAACATGTCAGTACTGTATTGCATGTATGTTTCATCTGCTTACTTCCTCAGGTTTTGCTGATTCTCCTTCTGCACATCGCCTCCTCTCTCTCTAAACATTCCACGTTCATTCTTTTCTGCTCAACTTGCAAAAATATATATTTTTTGCCACAAGAATTTGTTTGGCTGTAAATTCAGCTGTACTAACTATGGCACTTCACGAAAGGGTGCTTACAGAAAACATGCAAGGCGGAAGAATTAGATTTGTAAGCAAGAGAAATTTTTTAAATAAATCAGAATATCAAGTTCGTGGGGTTAAATTATATAGTGAGACACCACTTCTAGGATTGACAGACTCATGGAATAACCTCGACTTGTTGGTTCTGACGCCGGCATCCGTATACCAGCAATGTTCAGCATCATTTCCAACAATATCCCATCGCGCCTCCGGTGCATGTGCCAACGGAAGCTTCCGTTTGAGAAGAACTGAGCCCAACTGACGCAAATTTCCACAGGTTGTCATTCCAAACGAGGAACAAATGGAGTATGTGCAACAAACTCAATTGAAATAGAGAGGTTGAAGAACAGAATAAAACAACATGGGCACACTGTAGCATGGAATCGAAAATACGAAACTTAGATCCAAGTTGGCTGTCACCGGATACAAAACACAGAATGCACCTTATCTATACAGTCATCATCATTATCATCTCTTATCAAATCCATCAAATTGATTCTGCCAGCAAATTTCTGCCAGCATAACTTTTTCTTTCTTCACACTCTTCTTCTAAAGCAAAAAAAAATCATCAATTCTCACTCTTCCCTCTCATGAACATTCGCATTCACAAAGGAACTGTCACCACGGGCAAAGTTCTGGCAAATTAATTATGATAAATGACCCTTCTGGAAGTAGTGGACCATGGAATAAAAATCAAAGATTGGATTTTTTTCACATATATTTTTTTTTTATATATACACTAAAAAGACGAGGATGACATAATTCCTCGACAATGTTAATGCACAAAATAGAAGAGGATAGGTGATCTTTTCAATCCACAAGGCCATTTAATAACCTTCCACCGACACAGACACAATGTTATTCCAACCCGAATGCCTCACTCTTCCCCCCCATACATTGCAGGAAGGACTTTATCACAAGAGAGACGGTACGTGAAGATACTACGGTGACAGAGACTACTGTTTGGACGATGAAAAAGCTTCTTCTATAGGAATACGACGATGGAAAGAGCACCGATGGTGGAAGAATGTTGTAGTAAAATGGCCTTACGGAGCTTAGTCTCACATTGAACTGAACTGTAAGTGTGTGAGACAGAACCAAGAGCAAGACTTGCAAAAATATACTCTCCCTTCATATCAGAGAGCATCGAGGCGACAGAAATAGTCTCGGGGTCTCTCCTCAAGCTCACAAGATTGTAACCAAAAGGAGTTAGTGAACGATTCACTCCTCTTCTTCTTCTTCTTTCCCTTACTTCCTCCACTTCTTTCCTTGCACAACAGCCATGAAGACTACTTTATATGCAACTTCAATCTTCTCTCCTCTGTCTTGCTTGAGTAAACTGTGAGGGAAAAAAGGAAGCTTTACCGATTCGGGAATCAAATCCTAAACACATATGGGACTTGGGTGAATGAAACCAAGCACCCACATCATATTCCCTCGTCCTTCCTTCTTTCCTTTTAGAACCCTCCGCAGGCTTGAAATTATTCCTCAAGAAATTACATTTCAACTTTCACTTTAAATGCCTCAACTATGGTCTTTGATTTTGATACTTTTTCCCTTTCGCCCTTCCGTCCCACCATTCCATATACTCAGCACTACACTCTGATAGTGTACAGTACGTAGTGCGGCTGTCAAATAAAATATGTCTGGAAATCTGAGTGGATTTAAAAGTTTGGTCATTTCTTTGCAACTATACTACAGAATGTTCTGCCATGTGTGGCTAACATTATATAGGAAATTTGAAAGCAACGGAGCTGAACGGATAGAAGGATGCTGCTCTTATTTCCTCATCATTCTTCCTATATAGTACATGGCGGAACATGTACAAAGGGGACAGGATGTTCTATGAATGATGATCTTCCCTCATGGTTCATGACAAGCAAGGGAGGATGAGCGAGTGAGAGAGACGACGACGACGACGACGACGGTTTTTGAAAACATAGTGGAGGCGGTATCAAGTGAGAGAGATGAGGGCTTGAAAAAAAGAACAAGAAAGCCAAAGACCTTGCTAAGAATTCCAACAAGCCAGCCATCCTCCACACATCAGCTTCAATCCCATCACATTGATTTTTCAAAATTTCCCTTCCTTCCATCCAACTAAACCTTTTCTTCCCTCTCATTTTTCTGGTTTTACGCATCATTTTCCAGTGTGAAAAGAGCCAGTCATAGTCGTCTACTTGATCTCTACATAATCACATAAATTTCCCTAATACACTGGATAAGAAAAGAGAGGGTAAAATTGTACACAAGGAAACTTGTGCCTTTATTGTCTCGTCCTGCACTTGTGCGTGTGCGTACGTGAGGCCGACTGTGGGCTAATAGGCAGGAGGGAAAAAAAGCCATTCAAGTAGCATCTCTTCATAGTTGTAGTCAAGTATGCGACAGCAAGTTTCTCAATACTTTCCTTTCTCTTTATAATAATAACAATGTTGGTCGGAACTTGAGAGAGGGATAGAGTTGAGTTGCTATGTGGAGTTGCTTTCTACAGTACAAACGCATTCAAGCTTAGCAAAGCCCGCATCCTCTCTTAAACACTCATGTTCTGTCCATGGAGATTTAGCCAGTGCTTGGCGTTTGAATGGAGAAAACATAAGTAGGAACAATATTGAGAAAAACTTGAGCAAATTTAATTAACTCATATGGCTCAATACAAAGATTTATCATGTCTATGTGTTGGTGTGTGCACTTGTAAAGAATAGGATGAGCGGATATATAAGTAGAATGGATTCAACTTGAGCTTCCCATAGCTTATGCAAACTTTCCACAAATCTCACAATACTTGAGAGCACATAAAGGAACTGTGTTGTATGTGCTGCGACTTTCATCTTAATTTAGACGTATACATAGGGAAACTCATTTCTTTGTTGACATGAACATGTGTGTGTACGTCTATGGCCAAGAGTCGACAGTTATTTTTTTCCAGAAAACATTATTGATTTTGAGATATTTGTGTGAGTAGGACGAGAGAAAATTAGGCTTGACGACAACATCACCTCCGCCTCACATCACGAGCTCTGAATTTGATTGAATACTTTTTGCTTGATCAGCGTAAATATTCATTCACTCAATCGTCACGCACTCTGATGATTCCTTTCAATTCCTTCCCATTATCTGCCACCTTGGGAATTCTGGCATGAAGGAGAGGTCTACACTATTCAAGGCTTGCATCTCTTCCATGAGGCTTTTCACGTCACAATTGTTCAAACTTGTACTAATCAATGCTGGCTTCCCTCCACACCAACCGTCTTACATCCATCAAGCCCACTATACTCATGTCTTGATCTCCAAACGACCTATTGCTGTTGATTCAGCTCAAGTATGATGGGAGCTGGTGCCACATCTGTGTGTGGCTGACGGTAATCATGAAAAATAGGTGAGAAAAATCAGTTGGCCGGAGCCTTTGAAAATCATTTTTCATTCACTAAAAACCATGGAATCAAATTTATTTCTCTGCTGGTTGTGGCTTCGGTGCCCTGGCTCAGTTCACCTCTAACTAAGATCCAGCAAGAGCAAGTTTCTCTGACTTACTCACATGTGTACATACTGTACGACTGCTTCAGAGCTTCACTTTGAGGCTTGACAATGATTTGTGTGAAGATGCTCAGCCTCGGCCGGGTGAACACGAGAAAGTTTGTAGAAGAGCGAAGAAAAAACTGAGACGGTGCATAGCGCATCACCTCTCATATTTTCACTCTCTAATGATGACAGTTAGGTTTACGTGAATGTGTCTGTGTGTATGCTCCCGCAATCGCCAAGCTCTTTTTATAGGAGACACACACAATCTGAATTCGTATCACAGCAACACCAACAGAGAATGCTATCTCATTTCTATAGCAGAGAAAACTCGGGTTGACGGCTCCAAATTTATTGTGTGGATGGCTAATTTTTAGGCCTCAGTGCCCGTGTGATATTTTCTGACTATAGCGGATATATGTATTCAACGAATGTTCAGATGCTATACCTATACTCATCTCAAGCTCAGCGTCCATCCATCCAAAAGTACAGAGGTTGAAGGTAAAGAAATACCCCTCCGTTCGCTCCTCTTGCTATTATTACCATCATTATTATTATATAGAGACGGGGTGGAAAGATTGAGTTTCTTTGGTGATAAGACGGAGTAAATCAATATTTCCATGATTTATAGAGGCCGTGAGCAGACAAAGAAGATGATGTTTCACAGGCGCCATCCCGACATACATACGTGCCGTGGAGAAAGCTGGGGTAAAAATTGGAATTAGTGAAAGACGTGAGTTTTCATGTCCTTCCTTGCCACACCACCTTTCTTCCTTCCTGCCTGGGAGAAAAGGACAGAAAAAAACCAAGGCGCTCGTTCATCAGATCACACCACAATGTCCTCTCAGCTTGATTCTACTAAAATACACATGGTAGAAAACAAATCCCACAGACCATCCTCATTCTTGTAACCCTGCTCGCATCCTACCCTTCCAAGCTTCCTATACATAAGAAATGAGGGCTCACCGTCTATCTCTCCCCCTCTCTGCTCAAGCTCTCTT
>JAQIWI010000845.1:0-21914 GCA_034698825.1 Deuterosminthurus bicinctus | reverse complement strand
CCTAATCTATTGTGTTTGTCTGTGCTTTAAGTCGCCCTGTTTTGAAAACGTTGCAGTCCACAAAAACTTGTTACAATAATGCAATGTCTGGCTAAATAGAATTGGACTGCAACTTTAGATGTAAGCCATTGTTTGATGTGAGTTATAATTAGAGTCGTCGCGTGCAATTGACAAAGGCTGCGGATATCTATAATTTTGTGCGCATGAGCAGTATAATGTTTGCAGCCGCACAGTAAATGTTTGCGCATGTACAACAAATGTTTGTGAGAGCAAAATTTTTGTTTACGTGATATGCACAATGACTGTTTTCGTTACGCACAATAAATGCTAACGCGTGCACACTTCCTGTTAGTGCTTGCACAATAAATGATTGCGCATGTACAATAAATGTTTGAGCATGTGAAAAAAAAATTGTGTTATGCACACTAAATTTTGCCCGTATATTACCATCCGCAGAGTGTAGCTCTTCTGTTCCTGTTTGTTGAAAGTAAAAATAAAAATAATTTGGAAGCTGCAAATTATTTGGCGGGCTAGGGTTAGGTACAACGAACAAGTGAGCCATTTGCATGCGCTTCGACTGTTGTTGGTCGACAGTGATGTTACTTTCATCTTGTTCCATAAATTGACTTTCTGACACGGCCGCATCAAGGCCTAAAAATTGTCTTTCGAATGTCAGATTGGCAGCATCTCTATTTGTTCTCATTCGTTTGTCATCATTACCATTATCCCTTTCATTCACTCTGGATTCACTTCTGGATTGGTCACTTCTAATATTGGAGGATTTTGTAACAAAGTGTGCACATATTCGTGTACGATTAGCAGAAGCAGAAAGCCATCATCTGTATGGAGCGAAATTCATGCTCAGCACGCCATGGAATTAAAACCTGATGCAAAAATGAAGTCTGCACCATTAGAAATTGCTACTAGCTACTACTTAGCATGACTTTTACAAGCAATTAATACCTACCTCACAGGCAGTTATTGCAGCTAGCTGACATCATCGTGGACATTGTTTCAAAGATGGAATCAAGACTTAATTGAAATGTTGAGGGCACAATAATATTTAAATACGTTTATGTTTGCTCTGCATGTGTGCACATGTTAAACATGTCATAGTAACTGTACTGTGTATACACGAGCAAATTATTAATCCTAAACAATATCTCCACTTATCGTAATTAATCACAACCGCACTTTCGTGCGACTTATTAGTTGTCGTATGTGCTTTACCAAAGTAAACACAATTTCTTTTACTATAGAATGAAAAAAAATAGGGACATGGTTCCAAAAACAAAAATATCTTTCATTAATAAAACGCTTTGCCTGCCATCTCATTACGTGATATTAACACGCTGAAGATGGGACAAGAAGCTAGCGTTCCGCCGCAGTACAACACCAGCACACCTCATTTTTTGGTTGAAGTTTTAGTAACTTACATAAACAGCAATGTTCATTTTCTTGTTACACCAATTCGATTTTCATACAGTGCACTTCGTCACAAGTATGAAACTAAACCCGCTCCAAAATACCTTTTAGTAAGCTTAAATACAATTACGTCCCTTCTTTTTTGGCTTAAATGAAGTGACTCATTGACACTTTACTTGTAGTGTTTTCAGGTACCCCTGATGATTTGCAAACTCATGATGTTTTGGGAATTCGTGCTGAAAAAATACGTTTGCACGCCGTCGACCTCGAACAACAGCACCGTGACCGAGTTTTTGAACGACACAGCGTGCTTTATTTGGCTGACATATAATGCAGCAATAAAATTAAGCTTTTGGATATGTGCTAATGATATTGCTGCAACGCTCAACTGCTTCGCTAACAATTTTAAAATAAACAACTGTGTTTGGCTTTCAAATACAAACAAATGGGTATTCACCAAATTTTATAGAAAGTAATGGTACAGAAAAATAATTTTATAAAAACGATGCAATTTGCCTCACAGATAATCTTCTCTTTGGTGTTAATATTTCACTTCCCGACGGTGCTGTTTATGTCCTCACAATATCAATTCGTCAAAGGAGTTAGATCATTTGAATTCAACAGTAAGTCATTTTTATTTTTAAGATTGTGGGTTCGCTGCCAGTGCCTCTAACAAGTAATTTACCGGATAAGTCATTGAGAAACTTAATTTCAGATACACAAATAGAGATGGGTACTGCAGATGTCCTTTTCCTTGTCGGGCTTGTTCATGAATGCAGTGTGTCCATCTTTTGTAGTACGTACATACTTTTGATGTCATCAGTCGTGTTGATGTCAGCAAATTTTGTACATCAGACCTCAACAACAAAGAAAGGGGTACATGCATATTAAAAATGGTCTGAGCACAGCTAAACAACAATTTTTTTAATTAGATGCTGGCCAAAATACGAGCTCACCTACGACTTAAAACATGGATAAACCGAAGTTCGGGTGTGATCATATCCGTAGCTTGCCTCGGGAACTTGGTTTATTTTATGCAAACGCTAAACTACTTCGCCAACATTGACTTTGTTGACAAAATTCAGCTGTTTTACTTCGTTCTACTTCAGAGTACGAGTTTAATTTGTGGAGTAATGTCCGGCTCAACAGTAAGTTTTTGTGCCTTTTCAACTGAACATCCGCAATCCTTTCAATGCTTAAAATTACAGATAAGCAGAACATACGAGAGTCTCACAAATCACGGTGACCTCACTTCGGGTCATGACAAATGTTTGCAAAGAATTCGTACAGAAGAAACTGTAATATTTCATGCAATTAATACTGACGGGGTTGGCCTTAGGACTCGAGCATTTACAACAACTTACTCATTACTCGGGCATGTAAGGGAATTTTTATTGCAATGACTTTGATTCACTCTATGTAGCTGCGAATTCTTTTGCCTTGACAGATGCTGGGAGTGGTTATAACGTACACACTTGCATTCATTCAGCTACAAGAATAAGCTATCCAAGCCTGCCCGGGCAGCAGTATTTTGTTCAAGATTATAGAAAATGTTTTGCAGGATTCGATTTGTTTCCACGTATGGCCAACTCTTGTGCAAAGGTCTCATTTTTACCATAGCTCAACAAAAAAATATTGTGAGAAAGTTAATGGCAGAGTTGAATTCGATTATGTTTACCGGGAATGGTTCATACTTCCTACCACCACTCAACGCATTGGCTAGAAAAAAACAAAGAAAACCAAAGGTTCAATCAATCGTCTAAAGCAGAGTGGGTAACCGGCATAAAAACCCGATGCAAATACCGGTTAAAACCCGAAAATTTCAAGAAAGGGGTTACTACAACCCGAATAAAGTCCAGAGAGTTGAAACCGGTTGCAACCCGAATCCAAGAATTTGAAAACCCGAAAACCCATACCCGAAAAAAAATTCTGTTGCATTTCGGGTTTTACTGTAAAGGCTCTCATTTTTCATAGGGTGTCACCGAGGGAATTCGCCTTGAAATTCATAGCCCCAACGCAAACGCTTTTGCAGGTCTTCAATACATGCTTTGTATCATTACTGCTGCATGCTATATAGAAATGGAGTTGATGAACAAATTTCGTCGCGTGTTTAGTCCATTCTAGTACGAATTCTTGGGCAAGGTTCACATGCGGACGTCGTTGCTACTTTTCTGGTAATTGTAATGAAGATTACCTGCACAAATCTAAGGAATTCGTCTCGAGTGCTCAACGTTTTGAGGCGTTGGTGTTTCCATCGGTGTCATCACCATCAGCATTAGGTTTGACTCATATAAACTAGGTTTTATCATGCTTTTGTACAACGCTTATCAGATTAGAACGAGTAATTTTTGGATTGGTTATTACTGTGTAGTAACTAAAAAGTGCAGCAAAAATCTGATATTTTAGATGCTGTGTGATTTTTTTGATTTAATTGCTCGAAAAGGAAGTTAAAACTAAAAGAACATTATTTATCTGAATACCGGTATAACCCGAAAATACCGGTATCGGCTATTGTAAAACCCGGTTAAAACTGAAACCCATGTTCTGAATTCTGAATGAACGAAAACCCATACCTCAAAATAATGGCTATTCAGGCTTCATCGGGTTTTGAAAACCCGTTCATTTTGCATCTGGTTCCCCACTCTGGTCTAAAGTTATAAATCCAGGAGATTTGTTCGTGTCTTGAACAATGATGACGTCATCATCGCTGTCGTGGTCACCTCTGCCAATGTTAGAGCTGGAAGCTTGAAGGTGGCAAGGTCTTTTAGTCAAAGTGACTTCACCCATTTTGATCCCAGCAGCCCTTTGAGTTCCAATCGTCCCTCCAAATTGGCTATCCCCACACCTCGTCCTTTTCTTCTGCACTGTATTAAGCCAAGGCTTTGACGCGGCTTTAGAAGAGATGTGGAAAACACGAATTTCGGCCACCGAGCTGCAGGTCACGTGAAATTTCATATTAACACGAAAGTTATATAATCATGAAGGGTTTGACCTTGAAGAGGGCCTTTTGCAACTGCCAATTCCATATGTCAACTCAGTGACCGGCAATAAATTGAAACCCAAAAGTGGGTAAAAGTAACTCAACAAAAACTTACTGAGACGATGATGACGCCATTCTTTTGCTTCGTTCACTTCGGCCTGTGCCGTGTATGACTCATGCTCGAGGTTGATGGGAAGTGGGGAGGAATGGTAGGTGACGTCATAGGGGAGCGGCGAGGGGGCAGCTGGAACCCACTCTTAATGCAAGTTAACCGTGAACTGCAGACAACGGGTTTCCCTCTGGAAACGTTATACGAAGGAAGGGCACCAAACGCTCGGCTTTAATGCACCAGTCAAGCAATTACGGAACCAATTCCGAGTGTCTTCAATGGAGCATAAGACCCATACAAAATACTTCCTGTTATAAAAACGGCGTCAAAACTCTAATTCGTGATTGAAGCTAACATTCTGTCAATGTTTTATCAGTGACCATTCATTTTTAGCCAGCACAGTTTTAGAAACGACCTGCACACCACGAATTTTGTATGCCAAGCTTCAAGTTATGTCTCATGCGACAAGCCAGTGTGGTCTGGGGGTTAGAGCTTTGGACTCATTACTCCGAATCACACTCACAGAGGGTTCGATCCTTCGGCTTGACACTCGTACCGTCAGTATTGGCCATTGGCCAGCCCAATGGTTTCACCACCAACCGGAGGAGGAGGTGCGAATCCTCTCAATACTGGCGGGAAAATCCAGCCTGGCTATGGGGTTCATTCACCCGGGGTTTGTCACTCACTGCCTTCGTGGATTGGTGGGTGCCTGCGGGGCGCAACCCCCGTGGAAGGACACTAGGGATCGGATGCTGAGGAGTAGCTTCGGACTGCAATAAGGGTGAGTTGTCTGGGGATCTTGTTCCTCCGGTGGGCTGGGTCGGGGGCTTCAGGGTGGAGTTCAGGTGTGCCAAAAGCGTGTGCTGCAAAAGGGAATCGTCAATGTGGGCGTGGTCGGTGGACGCTGACTGTGCACAGTGTTGGCAGCTAAACCTCCCGCATCTGCCGCCTAAATACTCCCACTCAGCCTGACCTGGGGGAACCTGCCCGGTGTAGCCCTGCAGTCTGGGCGAAGCCTCAGTGTGACTTGTGTGGGGGACAGCAATAGGCATAATGCCTCGGCGGACCTGTACCGGCTGGCGGAGGGTTACCCGAATACCTTTACCTTTTTTTTTAATGTCTCATGCTCAAGTTTGCCAGCAAATGGGGATGATTCACCTCAAACAATCACACACTTCTAAAAAATTATTCCCCTTAGCCGTGGCTTCCACGCTCGACCATGTCGGGTTATTTGCTTCCCCCAGACTTGTGCTTGTGCTTATTTTAGCCACAAATAGTATGACCACCTGAATATCTTATTCGCCGTCGCTTAGGCCCTTTAAATTTAGGCTTAACTTGCGCTGAGATTGGGAAGCTGCTCTCAAGCCAGTTTTTAGTCGGATTCACAGCGTTTGCGGACATAGAATGTAGACTGCAGCCACGTGTCTCAGATTTTGTGAGGTGTCATTCAAAATAAGTGACTAGGGCAACTCGGTTCAAGACTATTCACACGTCCCTTGTTCAAAAATTAAATTCGGCCATTTCTGAATATAAATTTTCCTTTAACTTTCCAAGTTCATGAGTATGGCATGGCATGCCCGGCTCCGGGGCCACTGGATGGCCATAGTTCATTATAGTAATAGGTCCGCTTTCAAATGGAGTAAAAAATGATATTACTTAAGGCGTTCAAAGTAGTGTTGTGAATGAAAACTTTACCCAGTGGCAACTGCCGACAAATTTCGAAACGGCCGGAAGTTTCGGGAATCGTGACCTTTGGAAATCTTTATCAAAATCTTGGAAAGTTCAAGGTAGACTTCCTTCTGGGTAGCAAATTTTGGGGCCCAGACGCGAATGGGTCTGACCTGGTTGGGTCTTGCTCTGTAATTAAGACCCAGACCCAAATAAAGACCCGTTAAATCGGTCCCAAATTCTAAGACCCATACGGGACCCGGGTTATGTATGGGCTCAAGCTCAAAGACTCGGATCCCGACCCGTCAGACCGACTTATATGTACAATAGTGTGTACACAAAAAATCTGGGAATTCCGTGGGGCACGCAAAATTCTAAAACCCATTGATTACCTTTAACAGAATTAAAAACTGTTGTAATAGACCATATTTTGCTGGAAAATCTTCGATTTAACTCTTTTTCGAACATTGAAGTCATTAAAATTCGTCTTAATGGGTCGACGGGTCTGGTGGTATGTGACCCAGACCCGTAACAAACACCTGACGTTCGGGTCTGCAAATCTTGAGACCCATTTTCCATCCATTCCATTCGGGTCTTGAAATTTTCGGACCCGAAAGACCCGAGTACCCATAAGCATGTCTAGTTCAAGGCAATCCTTATTTGCAATATGCTAGAAATAATCACTGAAGACCTGATTTCTTATTGATTATGCAGCTGTCCATGTCAACGAGACCTCCAAAGGACCCAGCCACAATATACTTTAATCATGTCATTTGTACACGGTCGCTTGGTTCAAAATACCAAGTTTCCAAAAATGAACGCTGAAAATTGAAGATATTGCTAGGTATCCAATGACTCAAAAGATTTATTTATGAACCATTAAAACTTTCCGCCCACGTAGATACCATGGAATTTTCCCAACACTGTTTCACAGTAGAACAAATTTTTCCAAAGAGTATATTATAGATTTTTAATCTAATTTCTTAATGCTCTGCAGCCATGAAAATCTCTTATTCAAATCAGCCTGAATATATTATGTTTAATGTAAATCAGTTTTCAAATTAAATGCTTTAGCCAAATTACTGGGCATCGCATGTTGGCAATTCCGGACTGAATAGACCTTAAATGCGATCAAAAGGCCAATGTGGTGATGTCGAGAAGCCAAAATTGTAAGGATTTACAGGTATCGCTCACAACCAGCATAAAAATGTTGAGCGAGCGAACCATCCAGATCCTGTCAGCTGTCCTTAAGCATTCGACTCGAATGAAAGCATCATTATTTCACTGGGATTCAGCACGACGCAAGTTAATTGTTACGACAAGTCGGAGACAGCAGGTGTACTTCATCATCACTACTTTCTACCTGCTATGTGAGGCGATTTATCAGGGTTGTACTTTGTACTCGGCTTCGTCCAACAAAAGCGTAATGTCAGCTGAGTCGTATATGAAACTAGTATCACATTTTGTCACTCGACTCTGTGGGTCTTTATTAACCCTCGTCAACGGCTACAATTCCAAAAGCATAGCTATGTTCTTCAACCAGTTGCTACAGATGAATCAGCGATTCAATGGTAATTTGTTTAGTTTGTGTGATCTGTGAGCTAGTCAAGTTATAATTTAACTTATTCATGTTCAATGTTCTTAAAGCGTATGTTCGTCTTCACGGCAAATTCAATGGCAAGAGCGACAAAGTACTGTGGTTCTTAGGGTATATGGTTGTTTTACAACCACTTATTCCTGCAGTCACCTATGTCATTGAATACGAAGACAAGCGCTATTGGCAAGGAGCCGTACTGCCCAGATTCGTGCTACCTTTCATACGGCCTGCTTTTTTCGTGGTCGAATATTGGATCTCCTGCTACGCCGTGGTAGGGCCCTATCTGGTGCTGTACGCAGCGTGCTCGCACTGCTGTTCTACCACGACCTGGATTACTACTCTGAGGTAATTTTTAGTCGCAGTCCTCTTAAATGAAATTCATATCGCGCATATGGCTCTCCCGTTATGCTTACAACTAACTGAGTGTTCCGAAACCGTTTGCAGCTTGAAACAGAAATACGTGAATATTCGTGAATGGCAGAGACACCGTGTACGTAACGGCTCGTGCATATTGTTCAAAGGATTGCAAATTCTGAATCAATTGTACAACTCCTGCTATGCAAATACAATGGGAGTCGCGCTGGCCACATGCATGGGATGCCTATCCATCACACTAGCTTTCAGCATCAAGTTGAGCCCTAACGTTAGTTTTCCGGGCTGCCTCTTGTTCCCCATTGGAGCGATGACTTTGCTCCAAGTACCACGATGTGCATTTGCTTCCAGCGTGGACGTGACAGAGTCTTCGATGGCGTTTGTCGAAAACTATCGATGCACCAGGAATCCGTTACAGCGCAAGACTGCAAGATCTCTCAGACCTTTATTCATTCGTGTGTCTGTATTTTCCGAAATGACTCGGTCAACTGTGATTGAATTTTACAGCCAAGTCATCAACAATACCGTGTCGTTGCTTCTCATGTAGTTACGTCAACTGAGAGCAGGCCTGTTGCTTATGCTGATCATTAATATCTGAATGTACAGTTATACGAAGCCATTCATCAGTTTAAGCATTCACTCCAGCAAGCCCGAACACCGACAAGGCATTGAATTCATACATTTACTTCTCATCACTACAATAATAGTAAATAAGCTCCACACTCTATGACAGCCTGAGAACATGGCCTGACACAATTAATGTTTGCGTTAGCACATAAATTGTTTTCGTATGCATATAAACGATCGTGCACGTACCTAATAACTAGAATGTAGTATGCAGATTCACAGCAGGGCTGCTGCCTTTTAAAGTGGCATTGTATGAACTCAGCTTTTTGGAGCATACCCCAGTCAACTGTTTCCTTTGTCTCTCCAGCGCTGTCATCTATGCAAATGGTTCGATCTTTACTCTATTTGTAACGTTTCGATACCGCTGTCAGGATGTACTTTTGTAGATGATTTGATGCAAACAGTCGACGCAACCCTTCAGGTTGTTGTTATTGTCATAATGGTCACAGTTCTGTCATGCACAAATATTCTTAAGTGCACACAGGATCCTCCTTATAAAAGCCACATCATGACAGTTGGCCACCAAACTGAACGTCCTGTTCAACAGTTCCGCAGGCGAGTTAAATCATCGCAGTGCTGTTATTTTAAGAATTCATTGATGATTGTGTGACACTGTGCGTCGACTTGTATGACAATTGTGATAGTATAATTTATGTTAATCCGTCTGAACGATATTGTGAGTTAGTCGTGATTTGTGAATGTTATGCACGAGGTTATGTTGATGCTAAGGAGTAGGAGTTAAGGCAATGATTATGAGGCATTGATCTCGATGTAGATGTTAACATTGATGTTGATGTGAACAGTTGCTGACAGGCTTGTCAATATGTTGATTGGCTCATGCGAATGATATGCTAAGGGCGGTCATTGGCTCTGCCACGTCGACAGTCAAGCGAGGTGTGACACTCTGTGTCCCCTGTCCTATACTCTCTCTATCCTCTATATATATATCAAAGTTTCTCCTACCTCCAGGTCTTATCTTTCTATAGATAAGGGCCTTCTTTTTTCCTCCTTCTCTCAAGTCTCTCTTTACCTTTAGTCTCTACGGACGATCCATCGTGTTCACATCTTATTTTGTGTCCCAATAAATCTACCTCCTATCCGTGCAAATTGTGCCAAGAGAAATAGACTCATTTATTGCGCAGTTCGCCCCAAGTTCATCAATAATTAGACTTAATCGTCCTACTTTAAGCTAGAGACTCCGGCATTTAACCTTGTCGTCATCCCTAATTGACCTCACATTTACGAGGTGGCCAAAGCGCCACAGAGGTTTCCTTAAGGGACCTAAGTGCCCTAATCATTAGTGAGAGGAGAGAAGCCACTTGAGACACACATTAAAGTACGAGCTCCTATTTGTGAAGAACATAAACCTTTCTTGTAGTTATCTGGCCGATTATTACTCTCTTCCCACTCACATACACACTACGTTAAGGCTACTCACACTGCCCTGCTATAACCCTGAGTTTACCCGTACATTTATCATTGAGACTACAATCCCGTGATTTATCTCTTAGTCACAATTGCACATTTAAATAGACTTACTTGAAGGACAACACCTGTAAAGAGCGATAAACTTATTTGCATGCATTAGGAAACATATTTAGTTTAATGTACTAAATTGTACAAATACATTAGTAGCGATTGGTTTGATGACTTGACAGCATTTGATGCTTTGTGTCCAAGCCCACCCTCAATTTACTAATGTATGTATGTATTTGAGTTTACCCTTCCGATAGCCGGAAGGGCCAGCCGAGGCATTACAATTTACTTAATAGGTTTCTATAAATATCTCAACTTCTATCCTCACTCCATTTTTAGTCGTTCCACGTGTTGTTTTTAGTTTCACTAAGCGCAGTTCGCATTCCTCATCCCTTTCAACAAGATGTTGACCAAAATGTCAGATATTCTTCTTGTCAGAGCAGTTGAACTGCTTGGAAAAATAACGCTGTGCTATCCCATACAATGTTTTCCTGCTTGCATCCGCACCACAAGATTCATTCCTGTACTTGGACACCTTAAATTGGGAAGAGTAATCCACATATCCATCCCACTCTTCTCTGTCCTCTACTTGCTTGACTTTGCCCTAAATACCTCAGTGAATATTTTAAGTCAAAGCCCTTACCTCGCCTCAGTGACCATTTGTACTATTTTATTATGTTTATTGCCATGGTGACGGCAGACGTCATCATACGTGGTTATTGTTTCTGGATGTGGGACGAAATCCCACTATTTGTCTCAAATGTTTGTGAAATGTATGGAAAATCGACTGTAAGGGCAGCTGGCACTAAGTTGGAGGGAAGGCTTAACTTGAAGTATGCAGGGACGGCTGTAATGGTCGGCTCAATGCTTGTGCTCCACGGACTAGCCGCGGCCTTCGTGCTGAATGTGCTAGAGGAACAAAACTACTACAACGACTTGCAGTTTTCTTTGATTCCCAAAAATGAAAATGTAATTAAGATCGCGTTTATCATCACCGACTTGATGCCAACGCTTTCCGTGGCTTTTGCAATATTTTTTATTGTCGTGCTGGGACAAATCCTTGTAATCCTCCATGAAAGTTACTTGCAGTCGATGGAAGTCATGACAAGCGGATCGGACAACACTGCAAATTCAATGCTATGGATTGGCCCTAATGTAAATACAAAAGGCCTGGACCAGTTGACGGACGACTTTATTCAACTACAGCAACATTTCCAAAAATTTTCAAAGATTGCAGGCATGTTTTCCTTGGGCATTGTATTTCAGTCAACACTCGTTACCATTCGAGCCATTGGAGTTGTAAGCGGGATCGCTGGAAAGGCTGTTTTTATTGAAACCAAGTTCATGTGGGTCTGTTATGCAGCGAATGTGCTCGCTATTCTGCTCCTCTCCGATTTTGGTTCATGTATTCAATCTAAGGTGGCCTTTGAAATAAATTTTGATTGACCAAGCTCTTTGTAAGGTGCTGGTTAAATGTTTTCATTTTCTTTTGCAGATGGAAGAAAATTGTCAGCGGTTGCGAAATTTCAATGTAAAACAACTGGCAGATGACAATGAAGTAAGAAAGGCAATTTCTAAACATTATTGCAATGTTTTTTGAATTGAAACAAAACTTCTATTGTAAGGCACGTCAAGTCATGGCATGGATGTCAAGTTGGAAATGGAAATTCTATGCGTATGACTTAGTTACAATCAACAGGGGCATGCTGCTATCGGTAAAGGGATTTTGTTCAAGTTTTGTTTGAGGTAAAAATTAAAACTAAATTTGTTCTTTCTTAATGGTTTCAGATTGGCCAGATAATTTTAACCTATTTCATTTTCATGTTTCAACTGAGAGCTTCAGAGAAATGAGGAATAGAAAGAACAAGAATAATTATTTATTTATTATAGTTTTTAGAAAGTCATAGCCATAGCTCACGACATTATTGGAGTTGAATACAAGCAATTGTGTACGTAATTATTATCCCCAGCATCTGGAAGCAAGATAAAATACCTGGACAATTGAAGTTACGTTTAAAAGACTAAAAAATACCTACATTCCCAAGAAGCGAGTAAGTGGTTGTAAATGTTCGACTTTTGAGGCCAGCGCCATCAATAACAACGGCATGAAATATTAGCACTTCTTCTCTCCTTATTCCTTGCATGTATACGCCATCCATTAAACTCAGCGTGTCACTTTTGGTAAATCCTTCGTATGTTTTGCTTATCTGTAATGCAAAAGTAATCAATCACTACTGCAATGAATGTGCAAAACGTAAAAATGCAGCTTCAACACCAGAATAAGCCTACAGAATTGCAGTTTGACAAGCACAAATTTCAACTTACGGTTGAGCCAGCCATGACTCCAAAGATTAGGCATAAACTCTGTAAGACAATTGATTGAATAAGTAGGAACTGGAGTTTACGCTCATGGTCCGTGAAGTTGTAAAGCTTTTGTGTAAAGTAAACCAAACTGCCAAGGCAAACTGCAGAAAAAATCACACCCGAACTTCGACTCATCCAAGTTTTCAGTCGAATATGTGACCGTACGTTTGCCAACATCTAAAAACAAAAGAAAGTTATTGTAGTTTTTTCTGATGTGCAATATCGATAGGGCCAATTTTCGTCGTTGCCAAATTTTGATGCTCACAAACCTCAATTTTTGTAGTAGACATTCGATGCACAGATTTTGCTGACAGCAACAAGGATGACGACATCAAAAGTATGTACGTGCCACCAAAATTGGAAACAACGCTTTCTTGAATTAGCCCGACCAATATCATCGCATCCAGAATTCCAAGTTTATAATCTAAATCTGAAAAAAAGGCTCAATGAATTGTGCCACTAAAACTATTGAAGGTGTCCATATTGCGACTCAAGAAATGCATAATTTGGTAGAATAATTTAGTACATACTCTTTGTTTCTGTTGCCCTTAGTTGAACGAAAAATTCATACTCTGAGAATGCAGTTAATGCCGTTGGAATTTGAACGAATGCAACCACGGCGAAGATGATCTGTAAGCAGAAATAATCTTTTGACACTTTCATTTAACACGTTAACAAATTCTAAACAAATATTCGATTTGTAACCCATTTGGTCAAGTTTGGACGTTGATAGAAGATTTTTTAGTTTTTCAAGCAGCAATTAATCGTAGCAACAATGTCCTCAGAACATGTCCACAAACTGATTTTTGTTGCTGTGTTTAATGCCACCCAAACGACGAACGTGGCTTCAAGTAGCAACACGCTTAAAGTGCTCTTGTGTGGAATCGATGGATCGCAAAGGTATTTTTTAAGCACGAATTCCCACAAGACAAGCGCTGGGCCAAACAAATTCCAAGTCATAAGAACCACCTGGAAACAGTACAACCAACAAGTTCATTAACCAATAGGTTGATGCGCAAAGTTATTAGACATTTTTTAAAAATTGATACTAACACGAAAATATTTTGACAAGGGCTGAGCTTCAAAATTTTGTGAGATTGTGTTGAATGAAACGCGAAAGGGCAAAACAAGGCAATAAGTGTTGCTGTTTATAAAGGCTACAAGAATTTCAACCACAAAATAAGGGATTTTGAACTTGTTTTCCAAGGCAGTTGTAGTTTCTTTCTCCATCTCAAATGAGGCCATTCCAGCTTCGCTTGTGCGTAAAACAGAATGCATTATAAACGCGAACATTGTCTAATACCATTTGATTATTTGTTTCTAATTTTAGTGATTGGTTCATCACTAATTTAATTTCTGTCCCCATATTTGCATAACAGTTACAGCAACTCAACTCCCTTAGTAAACAATTTCATACAGAAAACTAATAAGTTTGCCAAACAAACCCTTGGCTATCATTACTTTACTAGACTTTCATTTCTTTGAAGCGTGCCTAAAGGAGTATAAGATTCATAAGCAAATCGGAAGTCATTTTCGAAGTTTAGTTTCTAAAGCGACGTAGAACATTTGTGAATGCTTTTTCCGATAGAGAGCTCCAGCAATTTGGCCTTTTCTGAGCTTAACGACTTTTTACAAAGACAGCAGAAACAACAATTGGTTGAGGAGTTCATCCCACATGCCAACAGCCACATCCAAACTAAAATCCATGAAATCGCCGACGTCAAACTCTACCACTTTTGTAGCTCTCAACAGTTTCTTTTGATCTAAACTTTGCCTTATGAGTAGCTTAAGGAAATTCTCATGTGAATTTTTTGTTAAACTTCCCACGACCACTTCAGTATCGCTTCGTATACCGATGACCTCAAAAGCTATAAAGAACAAACCCAAAAACTCTGTGAACCAAACAAAAGGGAAGCAGAGGTAAAGTCTTAGTGGCAGATCTGCATGTCTTATGATAAGATACAAGAAAATGACAATGCCTTCACACACAGTAGTGACCGATGGAACAATCATAAATCTGACCCAGCCAATGCACAGCTTGAAGAAGACTTGAAAAACGAAATTTTGAAACCGTATTCGACAGAAATTCCGTTCAAAAACCAATGTTACGTGCATTCTTCATAAAAATGAAGTGTTGCGAGTTAAGTGCATTACGAATCTATTGATTTTTTAGGGTCCGTCGTCCTGGGCGTCAAGTTTCACTTTTACTTAGTGTACTTGAGTATTTCGTCCGAGTTCGAAGTTTAATCATCTCAACACACTAATTTTTGATCATCGACATCCGATGTCGCGGACCGCGTATCACCGGAATGTTTTGACTGATGTGGCTGAAATTTAGTACAATTATTCAATTCCAAAATAATCCTCGTAGGTGGTCGGAGGATTCTTAAAAGGTTGCAATCGGGCCAGAAGAGGCTTCACGGTTACTCCAAATATAAACGGGCGGCGTCGAAAAAACGGGCAAGTACAATCGAAGGCTGTTATGATGCCTTCAGGGAGATACTGCTGAAATAGGTTTGAGGTAAAGTTGATAAACTTTGATGTAAAATGTCTTGCTTCAAAGCATCTGAGCTGGAATATTTTTAAGTACAAATAGTTGGAAGTATGTGAAAATATTATGGAAAGGAAACGCCGTGTGCACAAAAATGAAATGGAGAAGCCGAAGTGAAAGATGTTGCAATTTAAACTTTATGACTGCAAAAATACACTTGCTTCTGTCAACACGAGTTCGGTTAGCTAACTTATAGAAAAATAAGATGACAACAGTACATGAAAAGATATCATTTCAATGGCGAAAGAATTGAATAAAAGCGAGCAAAATCAACAAGATGAATCAAGTTGGCTAGTATAGTGGTCTGGATGATCTGAGATGGCTGAGCCGTTGCCATTGACCACCGTTTTGACACAAACAAGAAAGCCCGGATTCTTTAATAAATTATCAACAACGTTAGCAACAACAATCAGTTTGGTTCAGCTCTTGACGTGAATTTGCGGTTTTATTTTAATTGATTCCCTTTATAGTAAACGAATGGAAATAGTCTCAGTAATCCTACTTGCTTGCCCACAAATGTACTCTTTTGATTACTAAAGTTCTGTCACAGATGTGCTAATGCTGGGACTGTTTTCAATTGAATGGGCTCTAGTGTAAGTAACAAGTCTGCTGTTATTTCAATGTGATGACGCACAATTTATTCTCAAGAGCTCACCGTACTCACTATCTTAATTTCAATGAGAAGCAGTGATGCACTGACAACCTCCCTTTCTTTACATACTCACAGGAACTGAAAAAACAACATTTGCCAAGCTGCGAATAACTTGAAGTGTGCGGTAGTGCCGGTAAAATGTTATTCATGAGCATTCCTTTCACGTGTACCCTGTTTCCTTAGGATTTAAATGCGAGTTTGTTGAATATTTTGTAGCCCCTGTTGAGTCTCCAACGCCAAACACATTCACTTTTCGAGTGAGCTATTCTTAGGCACAGTTCTGATCGCATGAAAAATGTAAGGATGCTCTGGGGAGTTTTTAGTGTACAATGAAATGTCAACGAATATAGAACATTGTGAAAAAGTGAAATGATATGAAGTTTTGAATTAGGCTCCTTTCCAACGTTCGCCTTTGCGTCACCTCAGAAATCAGATATTTTGATTTAAGGTAATTGTTTAGTTACTATGAATTATCATGCATAATTGTTGTTTGAGATCTTGTGTCATTCTGGTGACTTTGTCTGAAGACGAAAGTGAGAATCTTTCTTCATATTTATTTAGTAGCCTACGGCATATTAAAGACAACTGATGGAGACTGTAGCAAAGTTTCTGAGCTGTGACGTCACGTGAAGCCTGAATGAAGGCCAATCTTAAATACATGTGAATGGATGATGATTCGAGGTCAAATATGAGCCATTTACAAGCCTATGTGAGCACACTTTGAGTATGAGATGGAATTCATGAGCGCCGCATGTTTTTTTGTAACCCCTGTTGACAGTGGCGCGACCACGGAAAATAACGTGTGTAGGACAGTACCAGAATTTTTCATCATGAGGCAATGCCTTAATTTACCACCATTAAATTTTTGAGGGGCCTAAATTCTGAGCTCTACTGTCACTATTGATGAATTCGCTAATAACTTCTTTCACGTCAATTTGTTCAGCTATGTCAGTGAATGTATAAACAATGCAACAAATATCTAGACGTTCCTGACTCATAGTGGTCCTAAGATAAGATTTAACCCGCTTTAAGACCGAGAAAGAACGTTCATGTGAACAAGAGCTTACTGGAAATAATCGTAAGAGGTTGACTAGTTTAAACAACTCTGTATACATCGCTTTTGTGCTGGGCTGTAAACCTCAAACATTAACTACATCCTGAACACTTTTGAATTCCTGACTGGTGTAATTCAAGATTTTCAGATTGGTATGTATACGATCAGCATCCAACTTGCAGGCGACGCAATTCGTAAGCGCTGAGTTCAATAAAGTCATAAATGCCTCGGATTTTTTCTGCTTCAATTGGCAGAAAAAATTCTTGCTTGTAGTTGCTTTTACTACTTTGTCAACGACATCAACTTCAGCTTGGGCTGTCTCGGAGACATCGGCTTTAAGGATCCACGAGTCTATCCACGATCCATCGAGTATTTAGTTTCCATTTTGACATTACGACACACGAATCAAAACAACTAGTTTAGCCAGCAATTTTTCAAAGACCAAAGCCTTTTTGTCTGCATCATCACCATATGCGCTTTTCTTTGCCCTTCTATCGATTCTCACTGACAAATTCAAAGCTGCCATAGAGAGATCAATGATTGGAAGTGAGATTGCCCCCTAAGTTCATTCGTATATTAAATTTCTCAGTGTGTAGATTTTCCATTCTTGCCAGTGAGTAAGATTAAATGAAAGGGGGGTGGATTTTTCGGCACCATGATCGTTGCAATTAAGTAGTACCACTTTCAAAAGACCCATAATTCGTAAGAATATCTGCCAACTCACCTGGCGAAAGTAGTTTTGTAGTTTTTACAACTTTGTGTGACTGTATCTCGAAAACTAATGACCGCTGAGACACATGGAGCACACCGTTCGGAAGCTGAATGTTCAGAGAGTGTGCCTGAATGGCAAAAAACTGACATCTAGCGAGAAATCAAAATTTTAAAAAATTAACTGCCAAATATGCCAAAAAATCACTGCAAAAACTTTCAAAATTCGGCATTATTCGACCTCGGCACACTTGTGCGGTGCTCAACTACATCTGCCCCCGTAGCTGACCACCAAAGGAGCAGACTAAACCTTACATCAAGACTGGGGAACACTGTGGACTGGTGGGGAAATGTGCGCAAGTAGCATCAAAACACCAACTTTCAAGGTCAATTGCGGCGGAACCCATGGGCTTTCGGCAAAGGTGAGCAGGCAGATATTCTTACGCATTATGGGTCTTCTGAATGCGGTACTACTTTATTGTTATTTTAATGGTGCTTGGAAACCGACCCCCCACTTGATTTAATCTTGCTCCAATGTTAAGACTTCTTTGTCAACATCCTTGTATTTATGACAGAATTCCTGCGTAGGACGTTACCATTAAGGTCCTACACAGCCATTCTCATGTGTAGGACATGTCCTACGCTCCTATACCGTGGTTGCGCCACTGCTGTTGAGTCTCCCAGGCCAAGCACATTCACTTTTGGAGTGAGCTAGCCTTAAGCACTGTTTTGATCGCATGGCAAATGTAAGGATGCTCTGGGGAGTTTTTATTGTGTAAGGGAATTCCGACGAGTTATAGAAGATCATGAAAAAGGGAAATCACCTGAAGTTTTTAATTTGGCTACTTTCCAACGTGCGCCTTTGCGTCACCTCAGAAATCAGACATTTTCATTAAAGGTGATTGTTTAGTTAAACAAAATGAAAGACTTCATTTTGCTCCTAATAATTTTCTATTGAACAAGCCAAATTTCGACCAAATCCGACCAAAAATCGCTGAGATATCGTCCCCACAGTTGAAAAATATCAAATTACATTAATATTATAAATATGTTTCTGCCATTTTGAGTCGTATAAGACTTTCTTTGTAATTTTTAATTTTTAGACTTACTAAGAGTTATAATCTCTTTGGGAATGTGGTTTTTGTAGTAAAAATTGCAAATCTCGGTTATTCCGCTTTGGTGGACCCTGAAAAATTGGGGTTTTCGGATACTTCCGGTTAGAATGAAAAAAATTCCGCAAGCTTTGTTTGTTCGAAAGATATTGATTACAAATGGGTCTGTACATACGATTGTCGAAATTATTCATATCTTTCGAAATATTCGAGGATACATGTACGTTTGCTATATAACTTACCCTCTTTACAGATTCATTTTCGACTGTGGGGACGATATCTCAGACATTTCTTGTGGGATTTCGTCGAAATTTGACTTTTTCGATAGAAAATCATTAGGAGCAAAGTGAAGTTTTTCGTTTTGTAGAACTTCGTATTTTAAATAAAATTACAGCTAAATTGTACCCAAAACCATGTTTTTTGGAGACATATTTCCGATTGTTTTCAAAATTTCGGTGTTCGCGTCTGCAGGTCGTCATAATTTACGAATACTTTCAAAAAAATCATCAAAATCGGTCCACCCATTTCGGAGATTCACAAAACCCCCGATTTTTGTGGGTCAAAGGTCAAATAGGGTGACAGGTTAATACGAACTGGTCCATTTTGACTGTTCTAAGTGGGTATGGTGATATTTTGACATATCAATTGTCAACGTGGGAAGGATGGCTGCGAAATGACACTATCTGATTGAGAGTTAAACTTCTCACGTAAATACCAGATTTATCAGTTACACATAAGTGTACATATGAGTGGATCTAAAAGGTCTGAGACACCGAGCTTTAGTTTACCGACCCGGGTCCCTTATGGGTCTTAAAATTTTGGAACCATTTCACGGGCCTTCTTTTGGGTCTGGGTGTCTAAATGGTTTGAGAGTCACCTGGGTCAGACCCCCTAACGCAACGGGGCTTTAAATTTGGCACCCTAACGGAGCTCTACTCTGTCCCTACTTGCCCTTATGACTTAGCTTGGCTTAATGTCAAGGGAAATTAAAGATGATCACTTTTATTTATACCTAATAGGTTAATCTGTATAGATTAATTCATTGTTGGTTGTTTGAATTCAAATTAGCTGTGATACTTGAGGTATTTTGGGCTAAGAGCTTAACGGCAAATGCACATCAATTCTTGTGGACCTTGTTCTTGTGTCTTGTAACCGAGTAGAGCTGGGTGAAATCCACGCCTCAAATATCACAATCGTCCTTGCGTTTCCCAGTTTGGCAGAATAGACCAAGCGTTCATGCTGGCAAAGTCTTTTCCACATTCTTTACATCTCAGCTCTCTACGTCCGTTGTGGAAAAATGCAATGTGATCCTCCATGATGGTAAGCTTATACTTAAATCTTTTCCCGCAAGTCTCACAAAAATATTTCAAATACTTGAAATATCGTCCACCATGAACATTTCGTTCGTGCTGAGAGGCGCGATTACGAGTCCTAAATAGTTTCCCACAACGGCTGCAAGGGTGCGACCCGCTTGATGTCTGGTGCTTGCCAGTCTTGTGTTGTTTAATAGCCTGAGAACTGCTATACTGCGCCCCGCACAGCTCGCATGTGTAGTTTTCTCCTGGATCTGAAAATTTGAATGGTAAATGAATTAAATTTTCCAAAAAGCTTTAATTATTTCTGAATTTACATTTGTATTTGCAGTCAATATGAAGACGTATGTACTTGAAGTTGTCTTTCCTTGGACGAATACACGAAAAATGGTCACATTCTTCTAGACATCGCCTATTATTGTCATGTTTTTCAACCAAATAGTTTCCACGCTGAAATCGATCTGGCGCAATTTCAATATTCGCAAATTCAATTTCCGTTGAATTTTGCGAACAGACGACGCACTTTAAAAAGGCTATTTACTATTTAGCCTTACCACGAGTGCGACTCTTCAATATATGCCAATAAAATCTAGGACACCATTAAAAGGGACATAAAATATGAATTATTCCCACTTGATGGCTTGATAAATTCTGTCAGCTACCTGTCACTCACATGAATCAAATGCTTGATATATCCGCAGTAATATCAAATGAGCCACTTCTAGGACGAAGAAAATTAAAACTGGGCTCTTATCATTTGTGTAAAGCGGTCACTAAAAGCTTTGCCATGAATTTCTAATGTTCGCCACGTGCGCCTTGCCACGTAAGTGTTAGGAGTGCGGAGAGAAAGAAGTTTATGAAGAGGCTTGACTAGTCGGACCGACGACGCCAGTCAATCCTTTTCCTTACCTAGGAGCTGTGACATTTTTTTTCACAATCCACAATGGTAAGGAAAGCAAAGGAACGTCGACGAATTATTCAACAAGGAGTTCAAAAAAAGAAATCCTTTAGAAAACATACGAAAAACAGTATATTGGCGCAGCTGGAAGCACTTTTGTCCCTAAAATATCGTGAGAAATTGTATAAGGCAGTAGACAACTGGTTCAAAGTGCTAGGATTCATCTGTTGCAAGTTTTGCTTTGTCCCACTGTCAGTTAATTGGGACGGCAAATATGCAATCAAGGAAAATTTCCGACAAATGATAGTTCACTATTTCTTTTTGGGTGTGCTATACGGCAGAGCTGTTCAAGTCACTGTTGCATTTGCGTTCGAAATGACCTCAGGCAGTTTGGATGTGACAATGATCCTTTGTCTATCTCAATTTTTGATTCAGATCGCAAGCTTAGTTGCACCAGTTTCACTTTTGTTTAAAAGACACGAAACTGTACAATTATTAAACACGCTACCAATTATGATGGAAATCTACCAGAAGGATGGAAAGACATTAGGTATTTTAGAGAATCTCAAGACGACATCCTTATCTATTGTCGTAGTAACTATTGGAGCCTTGAGTTTTGTTTTAATACCTGCATGGAGTTTTGTCGTTGAGTCGCTCCCAGTATCATTGTATCACGTTTTCAACAAGACGGGCGTTCTTTCTTTCTTTCCTTGGGTGCCTAAATTGGTGTGGAAGTTATTTTTTTGGCTACCGGAAGCATTCATGATGTTCCAAAGTGTGACGCTTATCGCATGGGCAACAAATACAGTAATTGCGATCATTGGTGTCAGCAATCACTGCACAGACAACTTGAGGTATGCGAACATATTTGTTGTTTTAAATGCTTTGCTCTAAACTTACTTGTTATAAATTGTAGGAAAGCACCCATGGAAAGTTTTGACAACTGGTTGGAGCTTGGACGACGCTTCTCGGTTTTTCACGTATTCTTCAAGTTGTGCAACAGCTGGG
>JAQIWI010000844.1:0-21923 GCA_034698825.1 Deuterosminthurus bicinctus | reverse complement strand
TGAAGTTCTTCTCCTGTACCCAGAATGGATACCCAAGGAAGTAGGTCCAAGTACAGCGGAACATGGGAAATTTCAACAGACCATCATCATCCGCTCTTTTACAGTCGAGAACACGGGTGGTGAAAAGCGTAGTGAGACGTGGCAAGCTAATTTCACCGTTTATTATAATTAAGTGCATTAAATTTCCCACACATTTTTCCGGGTCAAGCGCCGTGAATACTACAGTGTCTCCAGTGACTGGATGACTGAGGTCAGGACGTGTTGCTTTGGCTATTGAAGTCACAATGTAAGAATACGGCACGATGATAACCGCGAAAACTATTGATGATAACAAAAGTAGGATTGCGACTGGAAAAGACAGGACTGCAGCAAGTAAAAATCTTGCTAACGAAACTCTACCAAATGTGGACGACATTTTTTTTACAGTTATTCACCAAAACACTGATTACCGAGACTGACCTAAAGTGTTTTCTCTTTAAATAGTTCCTTCTACCTATCGTAATGGTAGGTTATATTTAAGTCAAGGGTTCCCATGCTTATTAATTCCCACAACGCTACTGGAAACAAGTCCTTATTGCAAGTAAAATTGAATTACCACATGCCGATAGCATCTTAATTGGAAGTTAAACAATAGATTTCTCTTGGCTTACATGCTATGTGGAGACACGGAGTGTCACTGGATGCTATCCATAATTTCATCCACTTGTCGTGTACATCCTGTTTTGTTCCCTGTTTTCTGTTTACCTTTAAGGATGGGAAAAATGGTTAAGTGGGAATTTGAGTGGGAATTCGAGTGTGGCAGAGTTGGTGATTGGCAATTTTGAGTGACATTTTCAGTGAAAATCTTTATCCAGATTACTATAAATAAAAGAAATTGTTATTATCTCTTCTAGAAGAATGCATACTGCTGTAAGTAAAGCCCAGACTTCGATCCTGAATATAAAAAGGACAGCAGCCCATTCCACTTTCCTGGTGGGAAAGGAAGTTACAAATTTTAGACCAGCCACATCTATAAAGCTGGAGAAATCAAGATATGGATCCCTGTCGTGGGTGTGGGCTGCACCCAGCAAAACGTCCTTCTCGCCGTACACCACCTGACCGATTTGACCGATCCATGTCTTGTTCGGAAGTTGAACTATTCCTTTCAATGGCGGATACTCCACGTCCAGAGTGTAATTATAGTAGCTTGCGGACTCAGACAGTACGTTGTAGAAGTAGCCTCCCACTGGCTTTCCTTTGTCCAATATAATGTACGGCTCAACTGAGATGACGGTTACTTTTACCGTCTGTCCCCTCAGGACATCTCGGAGGAGCCTCCTCGGTTGTTCATTTTCGACTGCTGCGACGGATGTATGACCTTTGAAGGTGACCTCAGTGACAGCAGACGAATACTTGAACTGTTGGAATAGGCTAACACTCATAATTTGAGTTAGCATGGCTTTACTCGCAACGATAAATACAAACCGATCAAAGTTCGGTCGGTGATTCACCTTTAAGTAATTTGTGAGGTTGTATTGAAGGTGGTGTAACTGGCTCAAGTATGAAATCTTACAAAGGCTAATTTAAACGTTTTCACAATTCCATGTAAACCGTTTGTAGTTGACGGGAAGTCCATTTCGTGTCTCCAAGTCCAGCTCTTGTACTCCACCGTTGTAACGTTTAAATCGAATGGGCAGTAGTGTTGAAGCAAACCGAATATGAGAAACATGGAAGTAGCCATTTACGTTTAGATAAAACTGGCTACAGCTTGACTCGCCAAGCGAACTTGCACCAGTACCAAGAACACAGAGCGAAAGTACAATTGCTGTGAAGCTTGAGTGTACCATCATTGTCTTGGCTGGGATCTGGTCTTATGTAAAATGATTCCAAGATGATGGGCAACGAAATGGCCATTGTGACATAGGCGATAGGCCATACATGAACTCTAATGTATGGGCTAAAACATGGCCTAACATAGGCTCTATAGTTATGTACCCGGTAGATTAATTATGAAACTAAACAAACATTTGTATTGCCCATCCCTCTATTTACCTATCAGAACATACAGTTTGCCATTATGACTTATGAATGAAGTGTTATGGATGAGAATTAATTAGTGCATTTATCGATTTCAAAGGTAAATGTTAGGGATTTCGCAGATTTACCTTGTCCTACGGTCTCGTTAAACGGCGACCTTCAGCTGGCAGAGAAGTGCGCCCGATCTGGAGTCTTAATTGAGGATAATTATTATGTACGTAACATATTGACAACACAGTATGTATTCTTATTGTGGAATGGGGTTTGCTTTTAGTATTTACTAGCATAACTTATTCATTATGGAGACAAAGAGGGTAGCCATAAGTTCCATGAAACTTCTAGCAACAAAAGACACTTTACTTTATTCATAAGCAATATTAGCAATTAGCAAGTTTACAAAAGGCTTGGCGAATTTAATTCTCGTATCCCATGTTGCCCATGTATAACTAAATCTGACTGTCAACATTAGAATTTTCTGATGACGTACGACTTGTCATTGGCTTCATGGTACATGTAGAAAACGACTTACATCAGGCAGCACATTTTCGGCCTGATTGCTCATGGCCAGCCTGAAACCATTAATGGTTGGTCCCATTATAAAGGCGCCCCTTAAGCTGTCAATACACCTTAAAACTGATCTGGAGTCACACAGATGTATTAACATGTCCATGTACATTTAAAACATACGACTTCTGAAATCATTTGCATCAGCAGGCCCCTCATGTCAACTTGGACAGAAATGAATCAAATTCTACTAACGTTTCCCATATGCACAATAAACGTTTCATTCCAACAACGTTCTTGTCACAAGCCTGTCCATTACAGTCAGTGTCAGTGCGTAACAAAGAGCGTCAGTGTCTAGCTTCCTTAGGCACGTAGAGTTGTGTGGAGTCAGATCGACGTTTGCAGTGGAGAAAAGAGTGAGTGGAAGAAATTAGTGGAAGCCTGCTCATTGACTTGATGAGCCCTTGAAATTCTGGAGGTGTGAGATGCTAAAGTCAATTTCAAAGAATTTATAGTGAATTACCGATTTAATAAATCGCAATCTTGTCCGCGTTAGATCTTGGTCCTCGAAGCTCATAGTTCAGGGTGCAAAATTACATTACACAACTTGAGAAAAACAACCAATTCAAATACACACACGAAGTGTCGTCAGGTCAATACCACCATGATAAGTAGTATAGATGACTGATGATATTGTTATTTGAAGAAATGCAACTTACGTAATCATAGGATAGCCTGCCTGAAAAGAAAGACGAGACTACAAGTTTTTTACGGTCAAGTCTTTACAGGGATCTGCACATCAAGAAACTAGACAATTTTCCCTCAATTCCATACCTGAGCTTAAACTGGAGAATTTGCTCTCGTCAGTACTGCTGGAAGACCAATATGCCCAGTGGAAATAAGTCTAGATTCTAAATTTAAAGACTTTGCAACGAACTAAAAACTTGTAGAGCCAGCTACTTCATTCTCTTGCATCGGACAACAAGTTGTCGTAAACTCACACATTCACAGTCAGAACTAGAATGGGCATGTTGTCAATTTTCAACGTACTAAGAGAAGAAGACTACGCATAGGGATCGCCAAAAATAAATGCCCGCCCAAAATGCCTGCCCAAAATGCCCTGGGAATTAAGGCATTTTCAAAGCAGGGCATTTTGGCATTTTCCGGGCATTTTGAAAAATCAGAAATTTTGGGCAAATTGGCAGATTAGTTTGGGCGTTTTGGGCATTTTCGAGAGAATTTGGGCACTTTCGAGGGCATTTGGGCATTTTCGAGACCAGTTGGGCATTTTGGAGATCATTTGGGCATTTTAAAAATTGATTGAATCTTACAAATAAGCTGCTTGTAAAAACTACACACTACTTCAATGAATTCAGACCGCAGGTTTCGGTTCTTTTAGTGAAAGAATTCAAATATTACCGCGAAATTTTTGAAAATGCCGTCGATTATGCCCAAAATGCCCAATATGCCGGGCGTTTTCAAACAGCCGCAAAACGCCCAAAAATTGGGCAGAGGGCAGGCATTTTGGGGATTTTCCGGCGGGCGGGCAGAAAACCTAGGGCATTTTGATTTTTTCGAACCCTAACTACGCACGATTCTGGCGCTTTTTCTGCGTAGAGAAAGGTGCTGTTGGTTTCCATCAACCAAAGTGCTACGTACGGACTTTTAGAATCATTGTCGAGGAGCTGCTGTGCCATTAGTACACACTGGAAACATTGCCGGAAACATTGGCACAAAAATGTCTCGTTTCTCCCCTTTGTACTTGTACACAAAACCCAAGCTTGGAATGATGAAATAAAAATTTTTGCATTAACGTCGGTAAACAGTCATAAGTGATAAATAATGTATCACTTCTGTTATTAATTACTCCCATTAATAACTCACAGGAAAGCAAGTGACAATTAATGACACCACACAGGAAGTCAAGTCTCTCCTCTTCCTTCCCGGTGTGAGCTCGAGCTCATTCCTTCCTAACCTCGTGGACTCTTGCGTTGGGCCGACGTTTTGCGCTGGAGAGACGTTTTGTACTAGAGGCACGTGGCTTCACGTACCGGAGACATTTTCTTCCAGCCGCAATTGCTGGCAGAGTTGTAATAATTCTGGACGTATGAGTATCTACAGATAATTCTAGAACATTTAAAGTGAATCTTGCTTAGAAGAATCGTAATATTGTCCACTTGAAATCTGGATCCTTCGAGCTGCAGTCAGGGCTGATAATAATAAACCCCGCTGGTGCAGGACAGTAAAAATAACAATCGTTGAGGTAAGTTCAGTTAGGTGATTCATTATACAATCTAAAGCCCAAGGTGAAAGGCTGACACGGTCGTATATTGTGAATTTAAGGAGTGGATAACTACGGAGGAACGGTACAAGTTTGGGAAGATTTCGAGATCGGAGATAGGGTAGCCACATGTCCTGATTTGGGGGTCAGCATTTTTCCATTTAATTACATTGTGTACATACCAAAATACATATGTATATATGTATCCTGATTTCGGGGTCAGGATAAGTGTCTAGCCTAATCGGAGAGGGGCCAAAAAAGTTAAAAGAATCTGCAAATTAAATCTGAAACAAGCGAATTAAGTTGAAGAAGATGGATGATCGACCTCCAATGCAAAGGGCTTTGTCCACGGATGTCGTAAGTACTTACTGACAATGATGCACTGAATTTTTTTGGCAACCTGCCAGTTTATCACCATAGCACCATAATTAATCAATTCTCGTTGACTACTTTATTTAGGTAATGCACATCGTACTGAGCCACCTGAAAGTCGGAGATCTTCTTAACTGCCGTAAAGTCTCCAAGTTCTGGAATAAGGCAGCATCGTCAGTGTTACGAAAACGCTCGACGACGATCGAGGAGATTTCAACTGAAGCAGAACTGATGGAACTTGAAAAATATATGAAGCAAAACTCGGACTTTCCTTTCGCTGGATTCAAATTCGATCTTTCGGGGATGTTAAATTCTTCTCGTGCAAAGAAATTTTTCAAGAATTATGGAGAGAAGATCACAAGCCTTTATTTGGTTACATCAAGGAAGACAAGGATCCAGGATCTAACTCCATTTTTAAACCATCTTCGTCGTCTGTCCATTCTGAAAATGCATTGGCCTCCTCATAGTGCCGAGTTATTGGATTCTGCTGCTGGACAGAAAGGCGGTAGAATTCTCAACTTACCGTCGCTTCGTACCTTAGAGGTTTCTTCAGAATTGAATCAGGATGGTCTTCGTGGAATTGTTAAGGCGGCGTCCCCTTCCCTTCGCATAGAATGTTCGCCAGCTACGTATGGACTTCTGAGACAGCTGAAAAGTGTCGGGAAGCTTCAAGCTGTGTCTGTCATGAAGTTCTATGGAGAGGACGAAGAGGAGAACTATGCGTTGAGGGTAGCGGAGTTGTTGTCAACTCAAGCGCCTGCTTTGACCAAACTGGTCTTGGATAACCAAAGCTTGCTCTCACTGGATGGGTTGCATGAGTTATTGATTTCAAGTCAGCATACTCTGAAAGAATTGGATTTGATTGAAATATACCCATCCGAGTTCTTATCGGAGTGTCCAGTACTAACCAAGTTGACAAAACTCAGTCTGGAAGTTGTTGATGAGCCCGTTCAATACGTTTTCCAAGGGAGTCAAGGCCACAAGTTTCCAGCATTACAAGAATTGGAAATTGCTGACGAGCACGACAAGATGTTGTCGGACGAATTGTTTTTGGTTCCAAGTTTGAAAAGGATCGACTTAAGAAGCCATTTTGACAAAGCTGGAATTCAGCAACTAGCTCGCAGTTTCCCCAATGTCATTGAAATAGAACTGATTCACTTTCTGTTCGACTTTGGATATATGGAAGGTCGTGGCCCCTTTGACATGTGGAGCGTTGGAGCGTTCAAGTTTTTGGAGAAACTTAAAATCCGGAGCTGTAATGTAAATTGGCCACACCAGAACTACGAAAACTCTCGCAGCCAGATCGACTTCAAAAAATTCAAGATGATGAACATGGACAGCTTTCTGACGGGGATTCCCAGCACAATTTGTGAGAAACTGCGCAAGCAAAAGCAGAAAGATCTTGCCGACTCTCCGTTCCATGAATTCCTGCGGGACAGTCCAAATATTCTTCAGCTTAAAAGTAAGTCCGACGTTATGAAAACTGTTGGTTAATCATTCATGGCTATGTGTTGAATGGCACTTGCTCTTGATTCCAGGCTTGAAAGAACTGATTGTATTTGTGGACTTTGGAAATGAATGGGTCGAGTTCCCCGAAGAGCCTCCATTCATTTCCATGGTTTCAGTTTGGTACGCCCTACAAATGATGCCAAATCTGAAAGTGAGATTTGTGTACGAGCCTAGTTCGCTGTCGGAGGATTTTGAAGAGGAAGAGAGAGATAAGGAAGGTTTGTTTAAGCCATTGTGTTTACTAAATCCAAAGAGGACAGCAGTTTTCAGTTTTCTTCGTCTTTCTATTGCAGTCAAACTGCTGAAGGCCGCTTTCAAGCATGTTCACCCGTATGTGGAATTAGAGCCTTTTTTCGATTGACCCAACCGGCACATACAACACGGCTTTGTTCCTTTAATTCGCCACATCCGCGTCCTCGTGTACTTATAATCAAATCAACTGCTTCATGTATTGTTAAATGCATGATTTGTACACTCCTCACGTCTAGAAATATTTGAAGTGTAACAATGAGCTCGTATTGAGGATTGTAGATTCACATGCATGACAGCTAGCCCATATTTTTATTTTATTGTAATCTACGAAAATTCCATTTTACTCTTTTTGAAATTAATTAATTTATCATGAAGATAGCTCCTAAAGTTATAATACAACTTATGTATTAAATTAATTAAAACGTTGCACTCGCTTTCTCTTTTACTCCGTCAACATAATCTATAAAAAGTGCAGACAAGTTTTTAAGCTCGCGAATACGTTACCAAGGGAATGGAACTCGAAATTTAACTTATGGCCAATCTTATCAAATCTCCATATAAGCTCTTGCTTTATTTATTGGGAGAACCAAAATCTTTGCCAGTTTAAAAGTAAGCCTAGCGTACGGCAACTGCTAGGTAATTATTGAAGGGCATGTAGAATGCAACTTTCCGGAGGTTTAAGATCTGGAAGAACTGGTTGTGGTTGTGTGTGTGGATCCTGGAGATGGATTTAAGTAACTACCGGAGCATACTTGATTCATACCGGAATAAATGCAACCAATATGGCCAAAGAGGAACCTATTGAAAGCCACGGGAAGGATCTGAAGTTCTCATGGCCCACTGTTTCCAATTAAACTGCATATGAGGAAGCTATAGTGACATGCTCCTTTGGTCCACACAGAAGGTTAGCCTTTCATTTCATGATCTATTAGGAACCGGCCTTTTTCTCGTCAATATTACTGGCAGTTGCCACATTGACCAGCAGGAATGAGGCTATGTCCTGCATTTCAAGACTTTGCCTTCAATGAAATGTTTGTAGAGAGAGCTGTCTAATTTTCCAGTCGACCGTCGTTCACTTTCTCACTGAATGTGTTATTTATTTATTTATTTATTTATTGCGGGTATGTGTTACGAGTAAGGAATTTTATAGGACTGCGAGCAGTGTTGGGAATGGGAATCTTGCCAAATGGCAACTGCCGGGAATTCCCGGGAATTTTCCGCAGGTCAGGGAACTTTGGGAATCATGACCTATGGGAATCATGACCTATGGGAATCTTCGGAAATCTTGGAAATCTGCATTTCGTAGGCAATAATTCCCAAATAACGCAATTTACGCCACATTAACTGACTTCAATGCAGTCCGTTTGTGTTATTTAGATCACTTAATGCACTATTTCCGGCCAAATCAGAAGCTTAAGCCTAAAATTTAAGTTTTGATTTGAAGTGAATACATCATTTTGACGCAATTACCAGAAGGGATCGAATTTTCAAACTTTCAACGGATAGTGGAACAAATTACTCCGCATTAAAACGCTGCAACAAGAAAAAGGGTTGGACTGCATTATTTGTTTACCTTCTTTTAATGCAATTAAAAATCATTTGAATTCTAAGAAATTAGAGTTTTCTGTAGAAATGGTCCTATTTTCTGCTTTTGTTCAGCTGGTTAGAATACTGAGGGCGAGATGAAAGTAGAAAATATATAAATGACCTATTGCATCAATCTGAGATATTAACCTCCGTGAGCTGTAAGAAGCGATCGTCATTGCCAATCAAACTTTGTCAGTTTAAAAATTACGAAATTTTAGTTAACTTCAAGATATTGCTATATTCCGAATGATTCCCATAAGATTCCCAAAATTCCCAAGCGATCGTCATTGCCAATCAAACTTTGTCAGTTTAAAATTACGAAATTTTAGTTAACTTCAAGATATTGCTATATTCCGAATGATTCCCATAAGATTCCCAAAATTCCCGGAAACTTTCCGGAAAGTTCCCACGGATTTAGATTGCCGGAAATTTGCCCAACACTGACTGCGAGGATTTAATTACAGCCACTATTTTAGGAAAAACACCGCCTCCGGCCATTTTAATGCGTAAAGAGAAGAGCTGTGTGTTTCCATCGAAATGTCACGTAAACAAGGACCTGAAAAATCATTGAGAATACGAAGCTGTTGAACCATTACTACACACTGGGAATGTTGCCGGAAATATTTCCACACAAAGAGTTTTTCCGTATGCTTTGTATGTGTACGCATGAGCCAAAGCTTGCAATCAGAGACTAAAAATCTTCACATGGACTTCGGCATTCAGCCTGTGGGATCGAGCACATTCCTGCGTTGTGTGCTTTGCGGTAGGCTGACGTTTTGCACTGGAGCGAGCGGTTAGGCACGTGGCTTCAAGTACTGGAAACGTTTTCTTTCGGCCTCAAGTGCAGGCAGAATTGTGGAAATTCTGGACGTGTGAGTAGCTGCAAATTATTGTAGAAAATTTATAGTGAATCGTCACTAGAAGAAATGTAATATTGTCCACTTTAAATCTGGACCTTTCCAGCTATAGTCAAGGCTGATAATAATTGACATCACTGAAGCAGCCCTAGGAATTTCATTGTTGAGGTAAGTGCAGCTGGCGGATTCATAATTTAATTTTTAGCTGAAGATCAAAAGTCAAAGGCTGATGGTTGGGGATCGTGAATTTCAGTTTTTGGGAATTTCGAGTTAAGCTCAGGAAGAAGGCTTCAATTTTGGAAGGCTTGGTAGGTCGGAGAAGAGGAGGGTCACTGAAATTCGAAGAGTCTTCAGAGTAAATCAAAAACGAGCGTTTTCTATTGAAGAAGATGGAGCAAGATTTTATGGAAACTGCCATGTCCACGGATGTCGTAAGTAGAATCCTGACAACGACGAGTTTAATTTTTGCTAAACACATGTCAATTTGTGGCCATAGCACCGAATCTAATGAATTCTCATGGATTTTTTTACTTAGGTGATAGACATCGTACTGAGACTTCTGAAAGTCAGACATCTCCTGAACTGCCGTGAAGTTTCCAAGTACTGGAATAAAGCAGCATCGGCAGTGCTCAGAAGGCGCTCGACGATGATCAAGAACATTTCAACTGAAGCAGAACTGATGGAACTTGAAAAATGTATGAAGCAAAACTCGGACTTTCCATTCGCTGCATTGAAATTGGCTCAGCCATGGAGGTTGAATTCTCCTCGAGCAAAACAATTTTTCAAGAACTACGGACCAAGATTCACAAGCCTTTCTTTGGGTACATCGATGAAGACAACAATTCAGGACCTAGCTCAATTTATAAATCATCTTCCTCGTCTGTCCATACTCGAAGTGGACAATGCTCGGGACCCTCCTCAGCCTACTAAGTTATTGGATTCTGCTGCTGGACAGGAAGGTGACCAAAGTCTTGGATTACAATCGCTTCGAACCTTGAAGATGTCTTCTGAATTGAATGAGGACGTTCTTCGTCAAGTTCTTGGGGCAGCCTCCTCCTCTGAGCTTGAGATAGAAGTAAATGCAACACATGGAATTCTGAGTGCATTGAAAAGTGCTGGGAGGCTGCAAGCTGTGTCTGTTTTGTGTGTAAGAGGAAGTAGCCGTGAGGGAGAGTTGGCCTTGCTGGTGGATGACTTGTTGTCGACTGAAACACCCGCGTTGACCAAACTGCACTTCCAAGCCGGTGGAGGGTACATCTCACCGAAAGAGCTGACGAAATTACTTATTTCAAGTCAGCACACTCTGCAATTTTTGGAGTTGCATGGAATCTACCCATCCCAGTTCTTATCGGAGTGTCCAGTACTCACCAAGCTAACTGCGCTCTCGCTGCTCATTTTTGACCACTCCTACGAATCCGTTTTCCAAGGGAGACAGGGCCACAAGTTTCCAGCGTTGAAAGCTTTGAGTCTTAAGACCCCGTACAAAAAAGAAGATTGTTCGAAAGTTAACATTTCTGACGGGTTGTTTACTGTTGCGAGTCTGACAAAGATTGCCTTGAATGGCTTTGTTGACAAGAGCGACATCAATGGACTAGCTCAATGTTTCCCCAATGTCATTGAAATTTTGCTGATCCACCGGAATCACCGTGATAACCCAAGCAACATGTGGAGTGTAGGAGCCTTCAAGTATTTGGAGAAGCTTACAATTTTGGGCTACCCGGTCCAAAGGCCAAGCAATGACTATATTAACATGGACAGATTTCTTACGGGGATGTCTATCGCAATTTGCAACAATTTACGCGAAACCGCTCGGCAGAATCTGGTTGACTCTCCTTACAATAAAATCTTACGGGAAAGTCCATGTATTCTCGAGCTGGAAAGTAAGCTCGAAAAAGAAATTTGTTGGTTAACTTATTCAGGGATATGTGAGGGAAGCTAATTATTTTTTGTTCGTTCCAGATCTGAAAGAATTAGTTGTATTGGTGACACTTAAATGTGGATTGAAAGAGTTCCCCGAAGAACCTCCATTTATCTCCGTGGTCTCATTGTGGTACGCCCTGGACATGATACCAAATCTGGAAGCGAGATTTGTGTACAGCCGTAATTCACGGTCAAGGAATTTTAAAGAGAAAAATAGAGACAAAGCAGGTCGGTTTATGCCGTTTATCCGCCATCCGCCAATATCTAATTTCATATGCAAAATTCACGGAGGAGAACTGTTTAAATTTTTGTTGTATTTGTTTTTTTCTTATAGTGTCTGTGTTGAAGGCTGCTTTCAAGCATGTCCAGCCGTACGTGGAGTTGAAACCTTTCCTTTATTGACCAGACCAGCGCTTAGAACACAGCCTTGTTCCTTGAACTCGCTAAATTCAAGTGCTTCTGCTGTCCATCTAATCAATTTATTTCTACAAAAGGCTGTATTGTAATACCAATGTACTCGTCATAAGGATTAAAGATGTATCTATATCACCCCTAGCCAATGACCTCTTACTGTAGTTCTCTATTGCCACATTTGACCCTATGGAAGTCAAGTAATTAACGAGCTCGTGGGACAAAGCAGTTATGTATTTAATGAATTAAAATTTTACACTCGCCATTCACTCTGCCCAAGCGACGCCATGCAAATTCACGCTACGCCAACTGTAAATGACCGTGCAGTCATTTTAGATGGTCGCATCGTACTTATAAAAATGCGAGTAATTTTACTCCGCATACAAGTCTTTTAATCATACAAGTCTGCAGTCGTTGCCGTAATTTTTTCCGTGAGCCACAAGAGAAAAGTCCAGGGAGTCAAGCTGTTGTGCCATTGATACTCATTGGAAATATTGCTCGCAATGCAATAAATACATTGATTTAATGAATTAAAAATTCTACTATGGCCTTCTCTTATGCTCAGTCAACGCCAAAGGAATTTCCTATGGTGACTAACGGACGAATTGGATCACATTTTACAAATTTACAGCATTTCAACTCAGTTTATCTGAATTTGGAGGGGACCATTATTACCAACAAAGACGACCCAAATAATTATCACATCCGGCGAGATGAATTCAAGCAAGCAGTAGGAGTAGTTGTAGTATTATGTACCAGCCAAAGCTTTGAACAATGCTAGTAGGAATGAGCTCGACCCTGTGGCACATGGGGAAGATCAAAATGTAGAAGCTTCTAAATTTATGGACATTTCACCAAGGGAATAAAATTCTTAATTCAACTCATGCTCAATCTTATAAAATCTCCCCGGTGAAGCATTCAGTAAGGTCATACGGGAGAATCCAAATAATCTCCGACTGAAAAGTAAGCCTGAAGTACAGCCAGAAACTGCTCAGTAATGTTTGAAGTGCATGTAGAATGTGACTTTATGGATGTTCCAGATTTGCAAGAACTGACTGTGTGACTTTGTGTGCGGATCGTAGAGTTGGATTTAAACAACTACCGGAGCATACTTGAAACTTGATCCATACTGGAGTATGGAACGAATACGGCCAAGACCAAAGCGTAGCCTGGCCAAAAGTGTCATGAAACTATAGAGTACGGTAAACATAATCTTTGGCCATTGGAAATGTTCTAATATATAAGGAGACATTGTGTAATTACTTCTAAAGTTCATTATTGCACCTGCACTCATAAATTATGAACAAATACAAGGTATTGCTACTTTGGCAATCTATCTGATGGATGTTCCAGTGAAAATGAGTCTCCTAATGCCCAAGATGCTGAGTTTGATTGTAGAATTAGTTACATTATTGTTCACAAAAAAAATTGGGCTCCCATTCTAGAAATTAAATAATACAAGACTGACATGATCTCACAGAGCAATATCGTTATATCATCTTTACTAATTGAATGATGACTGAAGGCATGCATTGCGAAAATGAGCAAAAGTATAATGCCAACAGCACGGGGGGTTCCCAGGCGGTCACCCATCCAAGTACTAACCCCGCCCGACGTTGCTTAACTTCGGTGATCGGACGAGAACCGGTGCTTTCAACGTGGTATGGCCGTTGACGAACAGCACTGATCACACTCCAAAACAAAAATCACTGGAAACAAGCCAGTGCTTATACATCCTCTCACTGTGCTTGGACATGACACGTACAGTACAGTGCAGTATTGCTTTGAGGAATTCATGTAGCACTATGCACCTTTATAGAGAGGTCACCCTGGGTAAACAATTCATCAGTAGTGTTTGTTTGCCGGCTTGTCTTAATTATTTGTTTGAATGCATCGTACAAGCATTATGCTCATGGTGCAAATGAGAAAAATGACAATGACGGAATTTCCCATATGACAGGACAAAGGCACATAATGCGCGTGATTTTTCTTTTGGAGTGTGATCAGTGCTTTTCGTCAACGGCCATACCAAGTTGAAAGCACCGGTTCTCGTCCGATCACCGAAGTTAAGCAACGTCGGGCGGGGTTAGTACTTGGATGGGTGACCGCCTGGGAACCCCCCGTGCTGTTGGCATTACACTTTTGCCCTATTTTATTATTAGTGTTTGATAAATTCTATTTGATTGGATTTTGCCAAAGTGCCACTGAAATTAATTTGCTAGACTTCGATTAGACCATTCTGCACTGTTGTGTTTAAAGGGATTTTTGTTTTGCCATGATAACGGGTCTGTCTATTGTCTAATGCGAACCGCTGGAGTAACCCACATTTACCTTGTTGACCTTAAAAGTCAGCTGAAACTTGACTGTGAAATATTACTTTAATGAGAAGTAAACTGCGGATGCTTTTTCACAGCCTCAAACTTGATTTTAATCCGCACTAAATGAGCTAAAAATGCAGTTGACGTACAGGTGAGACAAGGCAAGGCATGCCCTGCACCCTGCGCATGAACGATTGCAAGCCAACAATCGACTTTCTTTGTTGTATCATACAAGTGCCAGTGGGCCAGCTTAAGACTGAGTAAGAACTCGAGGATTTTTGGTTGCTGTTATGAGGATGAGGAATGAGGAAGCAAGATGAGCAGTGAGCAGTCAATTATATTTTTCATTTTATTGTAGCCGCCAACACTTCCTCAAACTGATCTTGAGTCACGCACATATGCATAAACATGCCACAGCAGTAATTCTGTATCCTTGTTGGAACAACTTGACAGGACAGGACGGGAATAAACCATGATGAGGGCTTCAAGTTACTATTATTTTATTTCAAATACAAAAGTTTGACACCGATTCAAATGTGGTACAAACTCAAACTGCAAACTACATGTTAAGTTTAATATTAACATGAGAAGTAATAGATGACAGTTGTTGCTCTTGGAATAAATGCTACCAACATGAGCAACGTAAGGCTGTTTGAAAAGAAAGGAAAAACTGCAGTTTGTACGGTCAACTTTTGCAGCAGAATCTGGAAATCAAGAAACTAGCGAATCGTCCCTCAATTCTCTTTCTGGGGTTGAACGGCAATTGAACAAGTTATCCACGATGGTATAAACTTTGGTACAAGTATTTTAGATGAAAAGCCTTTTAAGTACTACTTTAGTTTACGACAAAATACGTTGGGTTGCCAGCAAAAGAAAACGATGGACCGGTGCTATATAGTACTCCTCTGACTTACTAAAGTGTCATAAGATCAAGTTGCTTGTGCTCGTTGATAGGTGACATCACAATTGTAATAACTTCTAGCGTTTGATTACTATTAGCATCAAATTCACTTCCATGATTTCTATCTCATTCTCTCATACTGCTTAATTTAATCCCAACATTTTCCAGTAAAGTCTACCTGTGCTTAATGACTGATAGCCGTTTTTTTATATTTATATTTGTCAATACTTTGTACACAATATTATACGATCATGTGTACAAAGTTTCCCAAGTCACGCAGAATGTTGTTTGTAATGTTGTATACCCAAAGAGCAAGTACTTTCCAATGTGCTTCATTTAGGCCTTCAAAATGGTCTTGATACTTTTATATGGATGCAGTCAGTCGTTGACTACGAGTCGCCGTTTTCCTACAGACTTTCAAATTCGTCAAGAATCCACTGGAGCACTCTGCACACTCGTTACTTTCCTCTTGATTTTACTTAGATGTAGCAGCTGGAACCGGCATATGAAGCCCACGGTTTGTTCAATCCCAGATGCTACAATAAATAAACTTTTATAAACTGCCTTACTTTAACAAATTAAAATGAACAATCTAAATCCAAAGTCTGCAACAAACCTTCTTCATGATGGCGAGTAGGCCTTCAAACAGAGACATATCTTGATTGAAGAGCACTGAGGATTAAATCAGAGTCAGTGTCTCCTCACAGTGATCTCCGTAAGGAAGAACAACAAGCACAACCGGATTGACTCCTTCCTGAAAAGCATACAAGAGAGCATTTGGTACAGTCACAGTGCTTATCTTACAGCCATAGGAAAATAATCATCACATACCCAAGATTATTGGGGTAAGTACAAGTGACGCTTACAACTACGTGAAATCTTTTTTAGAGGTCAAAAAAAGGCATCGAGCTGATGGTAATGTCGGTGGCATATGTCAGGTGTGGGTCATTCCGTTTACTGTACGGGAGGAAAGTTTCAAGTTTGGAAGGATATTGCTCGATCGGAGAAGAGCCACAAAAGTTGAAAGAATCCTCGAATTAAATCTGAAACGAGCCAGTTCAGTTGGAGAAAATGGATGAGCGACCTTCCATGGAAAAGGCCATGTCCACGGATGTCGTAAGTAAAATTTTCACAATGATGCACTGAATCTTTGCTCACCGCTATCCAATTCGTCACCTCAGCGCAAATATCAATGAATTCTAATGGATTACTTAATATAGATACTGGACATTGTCATGAGCCATCTGAAAGTGAGAGATCTCCTTAATTGTCGCAAAGTTTCCAAGTTCTGGAACAAGACAGCATCGGCAGCGTTGAGAAAACGCTCGACGATGATTAAGAACATTTCAACAACGAAAATTCTGATGGAACTTCAAAAATTAATGAACCAAAACTCGGACTTTCCTTTTGCTGGATTGAAGTTCACTAAGCCATGGAAATTGACTTCTGCTAGAGCAATAGCATTTTTCAAGGCTCATGGAGCAAGATTTACAAGCCTTTTTCTGGAAATAACGTGTAAGATCAAGCTTGAGCACGAAGCTCCATTGATAAATCACCTTCCTCGTCTGTCTATTCTTGAATTGATGAGCTGGCCTGCCAGTGATCTTCCGTCAAAGTTATTGGACTCTGCTGCTGAACAAGAAGATGACGAAATTCTGGATTTACCATCGCTTCGTGTGTTGAGAATTCCTTTTAAATTAAATGAAGACATTATTCGTCAAGTTTTTACGGCGGCCTCCCCTTCCCTTCGAATAGAATGTCTGGATGCTGCACATGAAATTTTGGAAACATTGGGAAGTGCTGGGAAGCTCCAAGCTGTATCTGTCTTGACTGTGCTTCAACCAGAAGATGAGGAAGATTACGGCGTCAGAGTGGATCAGCTATTGACGAGTCAAACGCCTACGTTGACCAAACTGGAGTTCGCAGTCCGTGGGTGCATCTCACGGAACGGACTCATCAACTTATTGATTTCAAGTCAACACACTCTGAAAGAGTTGAAATTGTTTGAAATTTGTCCATCTCAGTTCTCATCGGAGTCTCCAGTTCTCGCCAAGTTGACCACGCTCAAACTGGATTTTAGCCAAACCTTCGAATACGTTTTCAAAGGGAGCCATGGCCAAAAATTTCCAGCACTGAAAGAATTGAAACTTTATTCTTCGTGGAACTTTTCCGTCGCTAAATTCTCAGACGGCCTCTTCATTGTTCCGAGCTTGACAACAATTTACTTCGAATGCTACGTTGACAAGGATGGAATGGAAGATCTTGCTCGATGTTTCCCTAACGTCATTGACATCCGATTGCAACATTACATGTTTGATTTTGAACGGTCAGGTGATAGTGATCCAACGCACATTTGGAGCGTGGGAGCGCTCAAGCTATTGGAAAAGCTTGTAATCTGGGACTACACTGTCGAATCTCCAACCAAAATGAATATGAACATGGACAGCTTCCTTACTGGGATACCAATCACTATTTGCGAAAATTTGCGCCGGCAGGCTCAACAGAATCTCACCGACTCTCCCTTTAATGAAATCTCTCGTGAAAGTCCGAGTATTCTCCAGCTCAAAAGTAAGCCGCATTGCATGAAAACGTTTGGTTCATTATTCAAGGAAATGTACATACAATGATATTTTCTGTTGATTCTAGACCTGAAAGAACTGACTATTTGTGTGAAGCTTCAAGGTTCATGGAAGGAGCTCCCCGAAGAACCTCCATTCATTTCCATGGTTTCTGTCCGGTACGCCCTGGAAATGATGCCGGAACTAAAGGTGAGATTTGTGTACGAGCATGGTTCGCCGTCCTGGCGTTTTAAAGAAAAGAATAGAGACAAAGTAGGTTAGTTTACGCCATTCATCCGCCAATATCCATTCATTTACAAAATCCAACGAGAAAAGTTTACATTTTAGTTCCCGCTTGTTTTTATTTTTACAGTCGCAATCTTGAAGGGCGCTTTCAAACATGTTCAGCCGTATGTGACATTGGAACCTGTCTACTATTGACCTCAACAGCCGTCAAAACACGGCCATGTCCCTACAATCTCCACATTCAAGCACCTTGTATGAGCCAAATCAACTACTTCGTGTATTGTTAACTTGTTTAAAGCTCATGCTGCATTATTTTTACGGTACCCCTAGCGTCTAGACATCTGTAAAGTGTGGCAATAATGTAATCGTTATTAGGTTGACAAATTCACATGTATTATCTCAAGCCCATTATGTTGTCTTATTATAGCCCACGATTATTATTACATTCAGCCCGGTTTGAAATGAATTACCCATCAAGCCAGCTCGTAAGGAAATAATAGATTTGTTAAATTAATCAATTAAAATGTTGCACTTGCCTGCTTTTGCTTGACGAACGGAACGCTACGAAAATTCAACTCGGTGACAATTTGAAGAGCTAATGGAGCAAACTGGAATAAATTCAATCAATGCGACACCTAAGAAACTTTCCCTATCGTCCGAAGGCTTCACAGTTGGTCTGGCTGGGTCTGGCAAGCTTTTTCCAGTGGAATCAGCGTTTCCATCTTGTGCAATATTACTACAAACACACTGGAAATGTTGCCGGAAATATTTCCAAAAAAATCGTTTCTTCCCTTTGTATTTGTACACAACAGCCCAAGCTTGCAATGAGAAAATAAAAATTATTAATGGACGTTGGCAAGCAGTCTGTAGATATATCTTTGCTGTTATTGATCCCTTTTAGTTTTTCAATAGCAGCATTCATTGAATTGAATACTTTACTCAATTCCGAGCAAAGGAAGGGACATTTAGTGACGTCACACAGCGAGTCAAGTCTCGTCTTGCTTCCCGGCCTGGGCACGAGACGAGCTCATTCCTGCTCGTGGACTCTTGTGTTGGGGCGATGTTTTGCACTGCAAAAAGAACTGTTCGGGACGTGGCTTCAAGTTCTAGAAAATATTTCTTCCGCCCGCAATTGCCGGCAGAATTGTGGAAACTCTGGCCGTGTGAGTAAAGTGCAGATAATTTTGGCACTTTGAAAGTGAATCTTCACAAGAAGAAACGTAATATTGTCCACGTTAGATCTGGATCCCTCAGTTGCAGTCAGGGCTGATTATTGACCCCGCTGACGCAGTAGAAACATCTTAATTCTTCAGGTAAATTCAGTTGAAGATTGCATCATTTAATTTGTAGCTAAAGGTCGAAGGTTAATGGATCATGAATTTCAGGTGTGGAGAATTTCCAGGGAAGCTCAGGAAGAAATAATCTTCAATTGTCGGAAAAGGGTCACTGAAATTGGAAGGCTCCTCGAGTTGAATCTGAAACGAGCCTGTTCAATCGAAGAACATGGAGCGACCTGCCATGGAAAGGGCCTTGTCCACGGATGTCGTAAGTGAACCTCCAGCCGATAATTGTGACCTCACCTCAACACAGCAAAAATGAATTCATATGGAATAATTACTTTATTTAGGTAATGGACATCATACTGAGCCATCTGAAAGTGAGAGATCTCCTTAGCTACCGCAAAGTTTCCAAGTTCTGGAATAAAGCAGCATCGTCAGCCTTTAAGACAACGCTCGACGATGATAAAGTACTTTTCAGACGAAACAGATCTTAAGGAATTTGAGGAATTTTTGGAGCAGAGCTCGGACTTTCCTTTCACTGGATTGAAGTTCTACCAGCTGCATAAATGGAATTCTGTAGGTGTTACGGAATTTTTCAAGAAATATGGAAGAAAATTCACACGCCTTCATTTGGGTACATCGAAGTGGTCAAGAATTCATGATCTACCTCCGTTTCTAAATCATCTTCCTCGTCTATCGATACTGGAACTGGAAGTATGTTCTTTTTGGGAACCTGTGCAGGATGCTATGTTATTGAAGCATGCTACTGGACAGGAAGACGGCAGCATTCTCAACTTACCATCGCTTCGTACCTTAAGAATTCCTTCTGAAATGAATCAAGACATCCTGCGTCAAGTTTGTTCGGCTGCATCTCCTTCGCTTAAGATAGAATGTTCGAGAGCTAATTCTGAAATTTTGAGAGCATTGAAAAACACGGCGAATCTCCAAGCCGTATCTGCCATGGATGTGTATAGATGTGGCGAAGAGAAAGATGACGCCATGAGGTTGGATAATTTGTTGTCCACTGAAATGCCCGCGTTGACCAAACTGCATATTATATCTGATGGGTGCATCCCACGGAACGGACTGATTGATTTACTGATTTCCAGTCAGCACACTCTGAAAGAGTTGGATTTGTATGGAATATACCCATCCGAGTTCTCATCGGAGTGTCCAGTGCTCCCCAAGCTGACCACACTCAGCCTACACATTGTTAATCAACCCTCCGAATACATTTTCCAAGGTAGCCATGGCCACAAGTTTCCAGCATTAAAACAATTGGTGCTTGTCACCAAGTACGGCTTTTTTATTCGGAACTTGACCGATGGCATGTTTAATGTTCCGAGTTTAACAGCGATCCACTTGGATGGTCATGTTGACAAAGATGGAATCGAAGATCTTGCTCAAAGCTTTCCTAACGTTATTGAACTTAGGCTGAAGTATCGGTATTATGGTTATGAACCAAGTGAAATCTGGAGTGTCAGAGCGTTCATGTTTTTGGAGAAGCTTAGGATTTGGGACTACCCTGTCCTTAGGCCAACCAACAACCACTTGTGCATGGACAGTTTCCTTACGGGGATACCCATCTCAATTTGCGTAGACACGCTCAGCTGAATCTTACGGACTCTCCGCTCAATGATATCCTACGGGGTAGTCCAAGTGTTCTCCAACTTAAAAGTAAGCCCAATAAACTAAACCCGATTGTTTATTGTATAGGGATGCGTGAAAGAGACTTTCCCTTGATTCCAGATCTGAAAGAACTGATTCTATGTGTGAAGTCCGAGCACGGATTGGAAGAGCCTTCCGAAGGACCTTCGTTCATTTCCATGGTTTCAGTTTGGTATGCCCTACAATTGATGCCCAATCTCCAAGCGAAATTCGTGTATGATTATTATAGTTCGCCGTCACGGGGTGTTACAGAGAGACAGAGAGACAACGCAGGTTAGTTTAAGTAGTTCAACCCGCTCGTATTTATTCCGTGTGCAAAAACCAAAGAAAAGAGCAGTTTTCAATTAAGCAATTTTTTTCTTGTAGTCACAATGTTGAAAGCTGCTTTCAAGCATGTCCATCCGTATGTGAAATTGGAACCATTTTTCTATTGATCCAACCATATAACTCAACACACGACGTCCATCTTGGATTTACCTCATCCAAGTCCCTGTAACGGCCACTGTCCATCAAATCAACTGTTTCATGTATTTTAAATGCAACAACTTATTCAACATGATTTTTACAAGCCCCCAGCCTATAGAAATATGACAAGTGTGGTAAATAATATAGCCCATAATTATTTCTTATTGTAGTCAACGAACGTCCATTTGAAACTCTTTGAAATCAATTAATTTAACCACCTCTTTAGACAACGATGAAATTTTTCATTAAATAAATTCAAATAATGCACTTGCCTTCTCCTTTTGTCAATTAACACGATATAAACTCCATGACTTAAGTGAATGTTAAGTGAAACTTTCAAAGACACTTGTTCACACAGAAGATAAGCAACTGGGCCCAAAGTACTTGCTATTATTCCCATAACATGTTCTCATCATCATGAACGTATGCGACTACAACAAAATAATTTTTTGTTGCCTTTTTACCAATACGGCCAAACAGTAGCCTGTCCAAAAGCATCAGAATAAGACTCTGCAGATCATATCCAATTTTTCAAGTGGAATCAGACTAAGATGGCGCCAGTTAATACAACTCAGTTCCACACCAAAGGTTAACCTTTGATGACCCATTGGAAACAAAATTGTATTTCACCACTTACCCGGAAAGGAGTGAGGTGGTGTATTTCACCACTTTTTCTGCGTAGAGAAAAGAGCTGTTGTTTCGGTTGTGCGTCAATTGGTCGAAGACACAGTTGCCCGAGTAACAGTTGCCCCCCTAACAATTGCCCGAAGACAATTAC
>JAQIWI010000843.1:0-21927 GCA_034698825.1 Deuterosminthurus bicinctus | reverse complement strand
GTTTGAGCAACAGACGGGGAGCCATAGCCACCTGATGAAGTGGTGTACTGAGTGCTTGTGGATTGTTGACCAACTGATGCGACATTAGACTGGGAGATGGCGGGTGCTGCGTATCCAGATGATGCGGTGAATTTGTTTGCAATCTGCTGCGTTCCAACTTGTCCAAGAGTTACAGAGCCAGTACCGGAGGGGGCACCGTATTGACTTGAAACGGAGATTGGTCTACTATTAACGATTTGCTGAGTGGATGGGGTAGAATATTGGCTGGAGACGGATCCAGTTTGACCACTACTGGCGAATTGCTGAGTAACTGGAGCACCGTATTGACTTGAAACGGAGATTGGTCCACCGGTGACGATTTGCTGGGTAGCTGGGCCAGTGTATTGGCTAGAAACAGCTCCAATTCGACCACCACTGACGAATTGTTGAGCAACTGGTGCGCCATATTGGCTTGAAGCAGAGCCAATCTGGCCACCACTCACGATTTGCTGTGCTCCTGGGGAATTGTATTGGGTAGAAGCTACTTGGACCTGGCTCACTGCAGGTGCAGCCACTTGAGATGAAGTGTATTGCGTTGAAGGGGCTCCGTATTGAGATGATACAGTTTGGGCGGGTGCAGTAGCAATGCTTGATAGTCCCACTTGCTGCTGAACAACTGGAGCACCGTACCCACCTGAGATGGTACTGAATTGCTGTGACACTGGTGCAGAAGAGGACGAAAATTGGCTGACAGAGCCTACGTTCTGTCCACTTGCAAAGGATATGGTAGGAGCCCCATATTGACTACTCGTAGAGACGATCTGACTGGATTGCCCAACTGTCTGACTTCCAACTACTGATGATGATGGTGCACCATACTGACTAGACGAGACACCTGATGTGCCAAATGTCGTAACTTGAGCAGAAGGAGCTCCATAGGAGCTGCTCAGTTGAGCTGAGCTGAGCTGCAGAGCAGCAAGAAAAACGGCTATGACCTGTAAATTTTAAAGGTTCAATGAAATCTACGGCTAGATTTACAAAAATAATTCTTGAACTTACGATGCGAGCCATGATGATTTTTCACTGTATGAACTCTTGTTTTAACCTGTGAAATGAACTGTAGTACCAACTTTGCGTGCTTGATGCTTTTATAGGTGCAGCTTGCATGCCTAATGCACCGTTGGAATTATGAAACAATTTTGGTGCATTTTTACGGTACCTTGACGCCTGGATTGAATACATAAATAGAGAAGTTTAAAAAATATACTTTCCCAATACCTAATTGAGCTAATTTAAAATAATAGACTAAAAAAATAGAAGCCTCACAAATCGCTAATCCGGGAATACTTAGCATGTAAAATATGCAACTTGAGGATCAACTACAGCAGCTTAAATCATTTTTGTACCCTGGTAACTGCATGCCAATTTGCAAATAAGGTCTTTTAGTACACACAGTGATGATTACTGATAGGCTATTAAGATACACATGTGCAATCATGAAGGCTTTTCAGAACAGGCCACTTGCCTCTCAATTTCAACTGCAGTTCTCATTGAAACAAGAAAAGTGAACGTCTTTGAGAGTGAGATGTAACAGAGTTAGTCATGCCACGAAGGTACGTACACACTCATACAATGCATACGGACTCAATAAAGAGAGGAAGCTATGAAATTACACCGCACTACAAATGTTAAGTTGTAAGTCTTGCAGAGAAGATGCATAAACATAGCAGACAGTCTCTCAGAACAAAGTCTGAGATGAAGGCTCACTCTCAGTTTCACTGCTTAGCATGACAAACTACGCTTAAATACTGTCTGATGATGTCGTCAAGGTAACACTCGGAGTGTGTTTACACTTTACACGCATCCCACGAGGTTGTACATGCCGAAGTTAGGCAAATACGCAGTGACATTATCCACGTTGTCATCTAAGAGTTCAACAACTGTCGAAGAACTTGCCCATATGACATACATCAAATTACCCTTGCACTCTGCTTGGATTTCACATTGAGGGGAATGTGAATTCGACAGCGTTGAATGGCGATATGATAGATAAAAGGCAAAAATAATTATGAATGTGAGGAGTTTTAATATTCGTCATTGAAACAGCTTTTGGCGTTGAATGTTTGTGTGGAGCATTAAAGCTCATAAAACAGTACAAAAAGTTACGTATTTTTATATTTTTTGATAATTATAATGGGTCATAAATAAGAGCATGCGAGGTTTAACCGGAGTATCCTCCAGCACCCCCTGGATAGCCACCACTGCCGGCACCACGTCCACCATTTCCGGCATATCCACCAGATCCAGCTCCTCCATTTCCAGCACCAGAATAACCACCAGCTCCACGGTTTCCAGCACCAGCGCCGCCAGAGTAGCCACCATTGCCAGCTCCATTGCTACCGGGACCAGAGTAACCACCGTTGCCAGCTCCTCCGTTACCAGGGCCAGAGTAGCCACCGTTGCCAGCTCCATTGCTACCGGGACCAGAGTAGCCACCGTTGCCAGCTCCATTGCTACCGGGGCCAGAGTAACCACCGTTGCCAGCTCCATTGCTACCAGGACCAGAGTAACCACCGTTGCCAGCTCCATTGCTACCGGGACCAGAGTAACCACCGTTGCCAGCTCCTCCGTTACCAGCGCCGGAGTAGCCACTGTTGCCAGCTCCATTGCTACCGGGGCCAGAGTAGCCACCGTTGCCAGCTCCATTGCTACCGGGGCCAGAGTAGCCACCGTTGCCAGCTCCATTGCTACCGGGACCAGAGTAGCCACCGTTTCTAGCTCCGTTGCTACCGGGGCCTGAGTATCCACCGTTGCCAGCACCACCGTTACCAGCACCAGAATATCCTCCTACACCGGCTCCATTTCCAGCACCTCCGGAATAGCCGCCAGCTCCACCACTACCTGGAGCACCATATTGCCCAGAAGGAGAGCCGTATGAGCTGGATGGGGCCTCGCTGCTGCACAAGTGAGCGGCAGCGACAGCAAGACAGACGACTACGAGCTGTATAAATCAAAGCCACAAATTAGTCGTTTTTAATCGCAGTTTTCCAAAATGGATTTCGAACGGATAAAAGAATAATCTCGAAAATAACAAAAATAATTTTAATGGTCTAAAATATTTACAAAATTTGAGTACTCACCATGCGAGCCATGATAGTTAGTTTGACTTTTTTTTGGTTGTTTACTGAATGAGAGGGAAGAGTTGATTGTGCTCTTCTCAGAACTCAGTGACCTTTTTATACGAAAAATTAGTCCTCAGATGTCTAACTTAATTGCCTCCCTATACGAATGATCCCTCTTAGCATGGGATTCTGATGACAGCTATAAAGCTGGATTTGTGGCTTTGAGACAAGTGGAAGTACATCCAGTTCCTTCCTCATGTGTGCAGTAAACGGACTGATTGGCATTGACTTTATCTGTGTTGGTAGCACTGAGAGAGCTTTTTATGTTCTTTGCAATACGAATACTTGTAGTTGAATATTTGAAGACATGAGATGAGCATGAAAGGAAACACACGAACCTGCAAAGTGATACTGAACTAATTGATTTGCTTAACACCTGCGAGCTGTTTTTATTAGTAACTTTTGGGATTGCCATTGGATTTCTGCTACATGTACCAATTCGCACTTAAATAAAAAATACTTGTAAGTAGTAAAAAAAAAATACCTTGTACAAGATTTCCTGCATTGATTGCTACGCATTTCCGTCGCTTTCTTCCCCACGAACATTAGATTTTGCTAAATTCAATCTGAATGGAATGTCATTCAATGCTTTGCTTTGTTTGCTTCAACTTGTAATAATTTGCACCAGTAAATAGATAGGTAGATTCTTTTATTGATTTAGGCAAAGCCCCTACAATAAGTATTTAACAGGATAGATCTCACTGAGATCCACTAAGTAATTATTAAAATGGGTTACAAAGAAATAGTTGTTCTATAAGAAAAAGAGTTTTTTTTACCGCAACGACGGTGGCTCAGAGATAATAGGTTTACACTTTCAAACTTGAATAACTTTTGAAGTTACAAAGCAGTAGGCATGGTGGTTACCAATTCTAAAATTAGAGCCTTTGGGAAATGTTTTGTTGTACTACTCTTAAAAATCGCTCCTCAAATGGCTGAGATATTCAAACTCGCCCAAATATTGGCCATTTTAAAATGTGTTTTACGGGCGTTTTTGGCCCATTTCGAAAACTTACGGCGCATATGTATCTTCCAAAATAATGATCGCATAGGCATGTGGAGTATACTGTTCGAAAGCTGAGAGTTCAGGGAATGTGCCTGAGCACCCTAAAGGTGACCTCAAAAGGGAACCGAAATTTTCGAAAATCTCGGACCGTTTACTGAAATGTTCGGTTGTTGTGGGGTGAGCGGTTTCATCGCGAGGCCTCGTGCAGGAGCCTCTTACGCGTTAACTAAAATGTACATAATTTGATTTCCCTTTATTTCTAGAATTTCTCAACGTAGTCGCTGATTTCCATGAATGCGAATTCTTAAACTAACATTATCATAGCAAATTAATTATTTTGTTATATTCCTTAACTATGGTTTGAACTTGCACTGTTAAGAGCCTGTGGTAAGATGAAATAATTCAACTGTCGACATTGTCCTGTCTGCCCCCAGCCAGAATAACTTGCGTTCTATATGAGGGGTTGGATAATTCCAATAGCGTAGACCTTCCAATGGATCTATTGCTGTCCATAACTTGCGTTACTTGAGTCCTAAACTTTTTTAGGCCCGACGGGTCAACCCATCAGAGCCACTCTCTATTTCATTTCTGGCACTCTTACGAGTTCTGCCTTCTTAGGTCCACAGGCAAACAAAGGAATATCCGAACTCTGTACACAAACTTAATATGATGTTATTTGCTATCACTGTTAGCTTTAATCATACTACGCTGTGAAATTCAATACAGATACTTGCCGAGCTAATAAAGAAATAAGTAATTGACGAAATAAATATGACAACAAGTGGAACATTGTCGTAGTTGACGTGAACTCATCGCCAGTTGTAATAAAAGCACAGTGCTTGCAATTTCATTGATTCCTCATTGTTTTTTATCACAGTGTAACCAGATTTGGCACTAAAGATTATTTGCACAGTCCAAAAAGGTATGAAGGGATGCTACTAGAATAATTGGATTCAGTTATGAGCAGTATTTAATATGCGACCGAGTTTATTTGGCTTGTGCTTCCTTTTGTTATTTTGAACAAATGACGAAGCAAGAGTATAAAATGTATAAAATTATACAAACATTGCACTAGAGCATGATGATGATCAAATAGAGGACGTCGGAAATTAACCGGAGTAGCCACCGGCGCTACCGGAGTAACCACCACGTCCGGCACCAGAGCCAGCACCACCAGAGTAACCGCCACGTCCAGCACCAGATCCAGCACCACCGGAGTAGCCGCCACGTCCGGCACCAGATCCAGCACCACCGGAGTAACCGCCACGTCCGGCACCAGAGCCAGCACCACCAGAGTAACCGCCACGTCCAGCACCAGATCCAGAACCACCGGCACCGGAGTAACCGCCACGTCCAGCGCCAGATCCAGCACTACCAGTATATCCTCCGAGTCCAGCGCCAGATCCAGCACCACCGGAGTAGCCACCACGTCCGGCACCAGAACCAGCTCCTCCAGAGTAGCCACCATTGTTGCCACCGAGTCCACCACTACCCGAATATCCACCATTGCCAGCTCCGGAGTACCCACCACGTCCAGCACCACCGGCATTGCCGGCCCCTGAGTAACCGCCAGCACCGTTGCCAACACCACCAGTTCTACGTCCACCAGCACCAGAATATCCTCCTACACCGGCTCCATTTCCAGCACCTCCGGAATAACCACCAGCTCCACTGCTACCGCCGCTACCTGGAGCACCATATTGCCCAGATGGAGCGCCGTAAGAGCTGGATGGGGCTTCGCTGCTGCACAGGTGAGCAGCAGTGACGGCAAGGCAGACGACAATGAGCTGAACAAAATTGAAGCCACAAATTAGTCTTTTTTATTCTCAAAATCACAAAAATGTTTTCGAATGAAATAAAATATTCGCAAAATTTGATAACTCAACTCACCATACGAGCCATGATGACTGGATTGTTTGATTATTTTTTGGATGTTTACAGAATGAAAGGAATGAGTTGATTGCGTTCTTCTTGGAGCTCAGCGTCCTTTTATATGAAAAATTAGTCCTCGGATATCTCATTCAAATGCCCCCTTTACAAATGTCTGGATTTAGCTATAACGTGGTGTAATTTTGGCTCGAAGTAAGTGGAAGTACATCCAGTTCCTTCCTTATGAGTGTAGTAAATTGACTGATTGACATTGACTTTATCTTCTTTGGTGACAATGTGAGAGTAATCTTTTACGTGTCTCTACGTGACGACGAATCATATGTACGTGTAACTTAATTACTGCATGGACGTATGACCTTTTTAAATTGAGTGGTAAATGCAGCAATTTGCGCACTTTTCAATAGCAACAAGATGATAAAGAAGCTTCATTTCGTGATTTGCTCGAGACTTGTACTCGTGGAGCGTGAAGGTAGTTGTGGAGATCTTATACTGAGTGAGTATTTGAACAATCAACTTTAGGTTGCTACAAAGCTTTATGATGATCAGACTCAAGTTTATTGTTAAAATGACCAAGCTTTCATGGATTATGACTTTGGATTATAAACTGACTCATCCCTTAATTGCATTCTTCTGGTGAGTAGGCGGATGTATTTCCTGAGTTTTTATTAGTGAGCTCAATGGTGACATTCATTGCATAGCTGAATGAACTGTGCATGCGAGAAAATCTGTGGTTTCCTGAAACATATGCCTAGCTGTATGTTAGTTCATCGGATAGTTCAGGTTCCTAACTTCGTTGACAGCAGCGACCTTAAATACACCACCGTGGGTCTTACAGAATTAATACTTCCATAGTACCGTTATGGGGTGCATACAATATTGCCGGTAATATTTGAATCGTACGTACTTTCAGAACCATTTATTTATCTGGTACTTGACAATGAACACATCATAACATAATGTGAATAAGCATTAAGTTGTGCTATTCTGAATAAAAGTTTGTTGCATTCAATCATAGTTATGCATGTAAAATAATTTTCAAATTTTCACTTTATTACAGTCGTAATCAAAACTCCATCTTTCCCGAAATCAAATAAATTAATCAATCTCACTTAATTATGATTAAGCAAACAAAAAGTATTCATAACTAGAGCCTCTATAAACCCCATTTCTCTTGTTATAATTATCAGCAGAGCGCCCACGAGTAATCAACTCTGCCTTATAAATATCTGACGGGTTAAAGTTGAAGTCGAGGATAGATCTGTGGTTAACCACACTAGTGGAATCAGGAGGGCCATACGGTCTGCTGGTAGATTGTGGTTGATTATCTCCAAAATAAGGGTCAAGGGATAGGCCGAATCGGTCTTCAACTTGCTTGATTTGACCATTATAATATCTATGTGGATTGTGATGGTGACCACCATGATCATCATGGTTGTGATGACTGTCGTGGTATTGACTTGATCCACCGGATGGATGTGTGACATAATGAACTATAGCATCCTTGGAGCTGGGACCGTACTGCACTGGAACCTCAATAAAGGAATCTTCCGTAAAGTGTGAATGCTGTGGTCCGTAAGAATTGCCTGGTTTTTCAGGTACAGAGGGAAGGTAGCTTCCTGGCTCCTGAGGCTGCTGTGATGGTTCAGCTGGTCCAGGTTGTGAGTCTGGTTGAACAGCTTCCGCAGGTCTGTTTGGTGGCAGGTATGTATTATCCGGCAAAGGGGGCTGCTGAGTGGGGTTACCCATTGGCACGTAGGGATTTTCAGGGTGGAACGGCTCCTGAGGGGCCTGTGTTGGGATGTACGGCTGTTCTGGGACGATGGGTTGTTGAGGAGCTTGTGTCGGTTCCGGCTGAAATGACGCTTCTGTAGATTGAGCTTGAATTGTTTGTTGCGGGACTTCCGTGGGAAAGGTTGTTGGCTCTGGATGTGGCTGTTGGGGAACTTGTGTCGGTATGTCAGTGGATTCGGATTGAATCGGTTGTTGTGGTATTTCGATTGGAATGTAAGTAGACTGGGACTGAGAGGGTTGTTGTGTGGTTGTGGTAGGGAGAAAGGTCGGATAAGGCGGCTGCGGCTCTTCCATCGGAGTTGGTTGACCAAGTTCGGGGTGTACTGGACTTTCGTTTGTAGGAGTTGTAGATGTTGGGGATTCAGTTTGAGGTAACGCAGGTGCAGGCTCCTGGGGTGGGAGGTATTGGCCTTCGGGGTGTACTGGACTTTCGTTTGTAGGAGTTGCAGATGTTGGGAATTCAGTTTGAGGTAACTCAGGTACAGGCTCCTTAGGAGGGAGGTATTCGCCTTCGGGATGTACTGGACTCTCGCTTGTAGGAGCTGTAATTGTCGTGGATTCGGTTTGAGGTAACTCAGTCACAGGCTCCTTGGGTGGGAGGTATTGACCCTCTGGACTAATATCAGGAGAATCTTCTTGTATTAATGGTTGTGCCAATGGTTTATCAGACAAACCCAACACGCTGCTTTGATAAATTACTTCGGATCCGTATTCTGTGTCAGTAATGTCTGACACTTGCATTGATACCTCTCTGATAGCAGGATCAATTTTAAAGTTTGTTTGGACGTCAACGTTGCTTGGTTGTGAATGAGCTATTTAAAATAAATGGGAACTCATAAGAAAGTAAATTTCCAAATTGCAGCTAATTAAAAGTTACTACAGTGTCTGTTTAAAAGCGTAAAGTTATGCGTATTCGTAATGTTTACCTTCAAAGTTTTCAATCCCAGTCATGTGATTGTCAATAACATGTGATTGTACCCCCACATCTGCGGGTTTAACATGTGACATTTCAACGTCTACGTTCACATTCCTATAACTCTCCTGAGCCACACTGTTATCATGCGTGCCCTCTACAAGTTGCTCAGGAGATAATCCAGTAGACGCTATTTGATATTCAGCCTCGTAATTCTGCCCACGGGCATTATCCAATGCGCCATACTGCTCACTTCCGACGATAAGATGCTGCAAAGCATCAGCACCAGGCTGATCGGAGCTTAAACTGAAATGTGCCGTAAGGTTCTTCCTCTTAAACACTGCACCAGACGGTAATAAATCCTCCGGTCGTAGGCCTTCCGACGCAAACACGCTGAAAAGCACAGCCTCCACCGTGCATATTATAATTGCTTCCTTTGAAAAATACAAAAAAAAAACAATGTTTAGACCAAAAAAGCAAAATTTACACTGCCACAAAAAGAACTTACTTTGATCATAGTTGGAAAAATTGAGATGAAAACCCGTTAGCCTCTGAGAACAAAATGAGCGCGTGGGGTCCAGCGCTGCCTTTAAAGTAAGGAGATTAGAACGCAAAAGAGGAAATAATCAAGGATCGATAGTGACATGAGCATCGCATAAACATCCTTCCTTCCGATAGAAGCTCCGCTGCTGGCATTGAACTTTTAAAATTGTCGACTTAAATTGCTGATATAAACATGAGGAGTACTCACGTACACATGTTTAATAAGGGAAGCCACTTTTTTCCCGTCGATTAGCTATGTTTCTTTGTTTCCTCTGTTTTATTTATAGTTTCCGATGAGGTGGTAAGTTGTATTTTGTATTTGCGATGATATTGAGACGGCACTTGAGGAAAAGATAAGGCATTTGTCATTTGATTACACAGTGGCAAGTTGTAATTGACTGCTACGTAAAAAGTAAGAGTGAACTGAGATCATCTTGATGATCAAGCCATCTGAGTGCAAATATGTGCGTGGTTGTAAGTAATGAGGATGAGCATAGAAATTACACTTGTACCAGAAACAATTGTGCACGCTTAGTGAAAGTCACAGTTGTGGAGGTAAAAGAACTGTTAGAAGTAAAGAACGGCAAACTTGCTAATTGACTCGCATGTACAGATAACACTACGTACTAATGGGCTTAAAATAAACATAACTTGTTTTATGTGGCTGCCAAGTAGTATGATCGTCCTTCAAGAACGAACGGCCTTTGGCTTGATTAAGGGGTAGATTTCTGTTTATTTTGGTTAACTGTGCTTGTGTGGGACGCTTCGTGATGCTTATTTTCAAGCAAATTAAAGACATTGATCTAACTGCGAGAGATTGACACTTAGTTTTTGTTCAAACAGGCACTACTGTAATTTATTTCTGGTTTTGAAAGTTTTGATGGCCGGTTAAAGTTTAGACTCTCATATTGCAATATATTGATAATTGGGGTAGTTTTTCGAATGCTGCGTCAAGGCACGTCACAATCTTCAGGCTTTACGTATATCCACCCACAATTAATGGATCAGCCTGAGAGTCAAAATCTGAAGAGGAATTAAGACTTGGTTCATGATTGGCAGCAAACAGCAACGACTCTCCTGGATTCTTATCTTCACCACGACTAACACTTGATCCTATGTAAATTGTCTGGCCAGAAAACTGTTCGAATGGAGCCTCTACTTCCTTACGTACAAAATTTGTTGTATTAGTCACATTCTGAGGTCCCATTAACTCCACTTGACTCGATGGGCTGTTGGGGAATTGATCACTAACGGTACTGAACTTTGGCGTGATGTCACTCGAACCCCGAGTATCATTCAGTTCCTCTGTGATTCGTGATAATGTATCCACATTTGGCAAACCGTCAACTTCATCAAAATCAATGTGACCGGAAGGTTCATTGGACGAAACGAATCGGGAAGGATCGCTGTAAAAGGCAGATGGAGCGCCGTACTGGACCGAAGCGTAGTGACTCGCTGTTCTGTATTGCATAACTGCATCACTTGGATTACTGATGAACTCTGCCACGTTGTAATGAAGTGGCGAGTAGTCTTCGTACGGCGAGGAGGCTGACTTCAAGGCATTTAAAATGAATCTTTGTTGAACTTCTGAGTACCCGGACCCGGAGTGCGAGGATGTTTCTTGATTAATACGTCCTAGTGCCTTCAGAATGGAATTAATTGAACCGTCCTCTTCTGGATCTTGATACAACGTGGCGTCATAGCGCACGGACGGAGAAGCATCATGGGCGGAGGTAGCTTCGCCTTGCACTAACCGTCCACCGACAATAGTGACAAGTGTGAGAATTAGCTGAAAAACATTAAAATGTTTAAATAATTTGCAAAATTCAAGCAAATATCACCAAAGAACTTACCAAGACTGCCATACTGACGAGCAGATGGCCAGAGGACAACACCCTGGTGGTCCTGTCGCTGTGCAAGAGCCTTTTATCCCCTTTCCATGTTTATTTTTATGCTGATAACGACAGTTAAGATCTAATTTCACGTATACATATTTTATGAGATGCATCTCACACACGGTGAAATACTATCCAGAGTATTTCTCAGGGGTAATTTACATCAATATTGGTAATTGTGGGTGGGACAGAAACCTTGTGACAGACAAGCACTCAACTCAGAGGTACAATGTGCGCCTTAAAGGATACGTAAGTCTTTACAAGTGTTTTAATGAAATATTCATTGCAAATGTTACTCGCGAATTCAGTTCATCTCTTAAATCACGATAGTAAATGAGTACTTCCCCACGCAAGCAGAAAAAGCGTGTAGAAGCCACGAGCAAGTCTCATTACAAAACATTGCAAACTTGAACAACATTATGCATTACCACCCATCGGCTCCGTATCCGTGCGCCTTCGCTTTACAATTTGAAAGTACAAATGAATGTTTTCGAAGTTTCATGACATGCAAATTTGAAAACTTGTGGCCCACACATAGGACATTACAAGTCAATCCTTAGTTCTTTACTTCTATTCATTGAGTCAACCCATAAAAATATTATTATTTCTGTTACCAACAAAACATTTTTACCAACCCACTTGACCAAAATTAAATTGCAGCTATTGAGTTATAAAGTTGCCGAACAAATAAAATATTTGCAGTCATTAATTCCATCAATGATGTGTACACATGCGATAGACCACAACAAGTACAGATATGCAGTAAATCACACAACTGTGCTAGAAGCATGTCGTTTTGATAACACTCCGATTTTAATTAGAAAAAGTATAAAATGTTACAACACGATCATTCATATACTTCATAAATAGCAAGTGGAAGAGCAAAAATGAGGCCGCGAGCCAGTACTTGCAACTTGACTGCAAGCTCAAGCATATCCACCGTTTCTGCCGACAGTGGTACGGTAGCCACCAGATCCTGGAGCACCGTAGCTGCTGCTGGGACCGTTCCCAATGGCACCGGGAGCACCATAAGAGTTATTGGTTCCAGGGGCTCCATAGCTGTTACTGGCACCTTTCCCTGGAGTACCAGTACCGCTTCCTGGTGCTCCATAGCTGCTGCTGGCATCACTGCCTGGATTGCTGCTTCCAGTACCCGGTGCTCCGTAGCTGTTGCTGGCACCAGTGCCTGGAGCTCCATAGCCGGTGTTTGCACCGTTTCCTGATCCTGGAGCGCCGTAGCCGCTGTTAGCGCCACTGCCTGGACTGCTGCTTCCAGTATCAGGTGCCCCATAGCTGCTGCTTGGACTGCTGCTTCCAGTACCAGGTGCCCCATAGCTGTTGCTCGCACCACTGCCTGGAGTACCACTTCCGGTTCCAGGTGCCCCATAGCTGCTGCTCGCACCACTGCCTGGAGTGCTACTTCCGGTTCCAGGTGCCCCGTAGCTGTTGCTGGCTCCAGCAGTGCCTGGAGAGCCACTACTGGTTACTGGAGCTCCATAGCCGGTGTTTGCACCGTTTCCTGATCCCGGAGCACCATAGCCGCCGTTAGCTCCACTGCCTGACCCTGGAGCTCCGTAGCTGTTGCTGGTACCACTGCCTGGAGTGCCATTTTCGGTTGCAGGTGCCCCATAGCTGTTGCTGGCACCAGCGCTTGGAGAGCCACTATTGGTTACTGGAGCTCCATAGCCACTGTTTGCATCGTTTCCTGAGCCTGGGGCGCCGTAGTTGTTACTGGCACCAGTGCTTGGAGAGCCACTGCCGGTTCCTGGAGCTCCATAGCCACTGTTAGCATCGTTTCCTGAGCCTGGGGCGCCGTAGTTGCTGCTGGCATCAGTGCCTGGAGAGCCACTGCCGGTTCCTGGGGCTCCATAGCCACTGTTTGCACCGTTGCCTGATCCTGGAGCGCCGTAACCGTTGTTAGCACCACTTCCTGATCCTGGAGCTCCGTAGCTGTTGCTGCTACCAGTGCCTGGAGTGCTACTCTCGGTGCTAGGGGCTCCATAGCTGTTGCCGGCACCATTGTCTGATCCTGGAGCACCGTAGCTGCTGTTAGCAGCATTACCAGATGCTGGAGTGCTACTACCTGTTACTGGACCTCCGTAGCTGTTGCTGCCACCTGTGCCAGATCCTGGAGCACTATAGCCGCTGTTAGCACCACTTCCGGTACCTGGAGCACCATAGCCGCTGTTAGCACCGTTACCGGATCCTGGAGTACCGTAACCGCTGTTGGCACCATTTCCAGATCCTGGAGCACCATAACCACTGTTGACACCATTTCCAGATCCTGGAGCACCATAACCGCTGTTGGCACCATTGCCAGATCCTGGAGCACCATAACCACTGTTGGCACCATTTCCAGATCCTGGAGCACCATAACCGCTGTTGGCACCATTGCCAGATCCTGGGGCTCCATAGCCGCTGTTGGCACCATTGCCAGATCCCGGGGCTCCATAGCTGGTGCCATCGCCATTTCCACCTGTGCCTGGTGCTCCGTATTGTGTTCCTGCTCCACGGTTACCGATTTCTGGAGTACCATATTGGGAACCGATACCATTGCTATTTGGAGATCCGTATTGACTGGATGGAGTGCCATAACTTGGAGCCTCTCCAAGCGTTACGCCAGCTACAGCGGCAGCACAAGCGATAGCCAACTGTAAGCGAATCACTGTTTATAGTACTTCATACAAAAGTTTTTGATTTGGATGCTGCAAACAAAAGACTTACCATGAATCGGGCCATTTTGAAGTTTTTTTTGGGTTTTGTTTGTTAAGTTGTACTGTTGAAAAGCGAAGCTGAGTGACTGATGATTTGATCACAGAGGATCTTCGTGCTTTTATACTACAACCCTTTTGTATTCCTCCCACACGAGGGACCAGTCACACGATTCCAGTGGCCTTCATGATTTACTTCAAAAGTCTGTCATAAGAACAGCGTCGAAGTATGTGATAATGACCTAGTGTATGTCACATGCAGTAAAGAAAGCAAAGGAACACTTCCTTATAATGTCTCCGGTCATTAGCACTTTTTCATACCACGCCGCATCTACTAGGCAAGCATACAGACTTGCCTTCACGGTCAGAGGAAGTATGCAAATGACTCGAGAATCATTTTCTAATGGCTTTCCGCCTCAGTGACGAACAAGCTATAAAACAATGAAAGAATGTACCTGTATCCCCCCGTGCAAGCTCTGAATTAAATTGAGTCGCTTGTCAAATTTTATTCGTTTTTCTATAATTACAGTCAATTTATGAAAATATGTAAATTTCGTATTAAGATCACAGGAAATTAACGTCTGCTGTAGCCGCCAGTATTGTAGGAATTTGAGCTGTAACGACTCCCTGAGTACCCACCTAAGGAGCCACCAAAGCTCCCACTACTGCCATAACTGTTAGAAAGTCCAGATCCTCCTATGCCACCACCGTATCCACCTGAGTTTCCGCCATACCCGCCAGCGAAGATTCCTTGGCCAGCTAAAAGATTACCACCGTAAGCACTTGATATTAAACCGCCGCCGATAAGAGGGCTACCGTAGCCACTTGAGATTCCCCCACCGAAAATTCCACTGCCACCGTATCCTCCTAGTCCACCACCATTAAATCCTCCTAGCCCACCGCCTCCAAATCCTCCTAGCCCACCGCCTCCAAATCCTCCTAGTCCACCACCTCCGTATCCTCCTAGTCCACCACCTCCGTATCCTCCCAGTCCACCACCTCCGTATCCTCCAAGTCCACCGCCTCCATATCCTCCAAGTCCACCGCCTCCGTATCCTCCAAGTCCACCGCCTGAGTAGCTTGCGAAACCAATGCCAGTCGTTCCAACACCTCCTGTTCCGAAACCGCCAAGACTTCCACCGATGAAGTTGCTTCCGTATTGAGAGGATGGGGCCCCATACTGACTGAAGGATGCGTCAGAAGGTGCACCGTATTGGCCGATTGACTCACTTGATGGCTGGCCATACTGACTTAAAGAGGAACTGTACTGTCGGGATGGATAACTGTAGGAACTTGAACCAGGTTCAGCAGCAGTGAAGCCTGCCAAAGCTGTCGCTACTGTTACAATGATGATCTGTATGAAAATTTCAAAATTATATCAAACTTTTGGTTTTCGCGATTCTTTCAACTTTTATACTTACCATACGAGCCATGTTGACTGTAAATCTAAGAGAATTAATTCAGAAAGATGTCAAAAATGCTACTGTGCCGGTGAAGGGATCAGCCACCTTCTTTTATACTTGCAGTTTAAGGTTTCCTTAAGTTTGTTACCGCCGTATTATGGAAATGTCAGCCAAAGGCCAGCATGTTGTCACAAAAAGGACTGAATTTAAAATTAAGAGAGTGATATGATTCAGACTAAACTTGGCCTTGCAGGCGTAGTAAAAGTCAGGAGTTGGTAGTCATTGTGTGATGACACGTATGCAGTAAGATGCACCTCAATTAGCACAACATTTTAAACGGTACTTTATGTATGATGTACATACAATGCATGCTACTATGATGACCTAAGGCTCATGTAGCTGCAGTTTGTTGGAGGCAGTTAGCTTAGGGTTCTGAAAGAGACAACTGAAATCTGGGTGCAAATGACTTATTACTGAAAGTTTTAGTTGTGCAATGACGAGATTTTGGAGTAATTTAGTAGTTTAATAGTTAACATTATGCTACTGCATCATGAGCGCTTAGCAGGGTAGTGTGTCACGAACAACCACATGATGGTTGTGGAAGAAAGGGATCAGTAATGTGATGTAGAGGTAGAGCCACCAGCGGAGAAAATATTTGAACTTTTGATAGTTCAAGGCGTACTGAGGTGGTTATTAATTTTCTTATTGACATTCGCATTTCTTACGTTTAGTGGTTTTATTAGTAGCAGACTTCCAATCTCTCAGAAAAACTCGGATATAAAAAAGACGAGATGAAAAATTTTACAATTCAGTCGAAATAATAGTAATCGACAGCGGAAACAGCGCTTTAATTATTTTTATAAAATTAATAGGAAAATTGTTGCACAAAGAACATTTACAGTATATAAGTACATTAATTACGAATTAACTTGACTAAGCGTAACCACCACTGATAGGTGGCTGTACAATAGTCTGAGGGAAACTGTTCATACCACCACCAAAAGTCTGTCCTCCGCCTACGTTCCTACGAGGACGTTGCGGGACAAATCCAGTAGATTGCCCGCTGTTGTATCCACCACTATTGACACCATTGGATCCTCCACCAAATATCCCATTTAATACAGCACCGTTAATTCCACGGTATCCACCTCTTTTGATCCCATTCGATCCACCACCATTGATGCCATTGGATCCTCCACTGATTATCCCAATTGGTCTTACACCATTCACTCCACTGTACCCACCACCATTGATGCCACTGGACCCTCCGCTATTAAAACCGCTGTACTCGCCACCATTAATGCCATTGGATCCTCCACCGATTATCCTGTTTGATCCTACGCCATTAACTCCGCGGTATCCACCACCATTGGTGCCATTGGATCTTCCACCAACTATCCTATTTGACCCTCCGCCATTATTTCCACTATAACCAGCAACATTGATTCCATTGGATCCTACGCCAGATATTTCATTAAACCCCCATCCATTATTTTGAATGTATCCACCCCTATCGATCCCATTGGACACTCCGCTATTAATGCCGTTGGACCCAGTAAATCCAGCACTAGGGTAGCCACTCCCACCAGTAGATTGGTAAGAATTCCCAGCATTTCCGTTGAAATTAGTCCCACCAAGTTTTCCAATTCCTCCAAGATTTCCTTTCGAAGCTTGACTTGATCCAAATCCACTGAACATGTGCTGTAGTGCGCTGCCAACACCCGCGCCGATGAACCATTGACCGCAAGAATAGACGGGGAACTGCATACAGACTATAAACTAAAGCAATTTAACTGTCAGAACTTTGAACCGTTTTGGAAGCAAGAAAAACTTACCATGATGTAGTTCATGATGCCCGATTAGTGGACCTGAGCTCAGTGAGGGGAGCATTCGAGTATTTATAGGGTACGGAAGTAACGTCATGGCATCATTTAGCCAAATAACATGTAAAAATGATTCATGTATGCATTGTTTGCATTAATGAACTTGGCCATTAAATGCACTTAAGAAGTTTTCTCAATAATGATTGAATATCATCTGCCGATAATTATGAAAGTCGTCCATGATAGTAGAATTTACACAGCTTAAATGCAATGTGCAGTACTGTAAAAGCCAATTGAGTTCTGCGATACCCTGAGAGTGTGTCAGCTAACTCAATTACTCTATTTCCATGCTGTGAAGTGGGAAGCTATTATTAACACAGGCTGCTGGCTATTACTATGCTAAGTACCTTTGCTATGAGTGTGAATGTGAAGGATGAATGCTTTGTCGGCGTGTGGAGTGTGAATTATTTGGTGCTTTAACTTTATAACTCCACCCTTTGCTTATACACCCGCACCGACCATCCACGCTAATTATAAATTACTGAGTGCATCGTATTGCTAAGTATAGCCACCCCAAATTCATCATTTGTTGACTGATTCATTCCTATGTTGTTCGTGTGTGTATACACCTTCCTCAAACTAGCCAAGCGAGTTAAGACCTAAACCCCGGGTTGTTACAGTTCTAATTATATGTTTGAAAAAAAAAGTATCTGAAATCTGAAGCACAAATCCTGAAAAGTCCAGTCAGTAACTTTTTCAAATGCTCAATTTACTTGAATCCAATTGGTTTATTATTGGCCGCAATACATATTTTCCGGATTCGCTACACTACTACAATATTCGTAGCCTTGTGGGACTATAAAACCAAAGGTCATCAGACAATTCAACCGGAGTACCCGCCGAAGGCACCAGCATATCCCCCACGGCCGAAACCTCCGCGTCCACCGTTGACACCAGAGTAACCTCCTTGACCGAAACCTCCTCGTCCACCGTTGACACCAGAGTAACCTCCTTGACCAAAACCTCCACGTCCACCATTGACACCAGAGTAACCTCCTTGACCGAAACCTCCGCGTCCACCGTTGACACCAGAGTAACCTCCTTGACCAAAACCTCCACGTCCACCATTGACACCAGAGTAACCGCCTTGGCCGAAACCTCCGCGTCCTCCGTTGGCACCAGTGTAACCTCCTTGTCCGAAGCCTCCGTTACCGCCGGCGTAACCGCCTTGACCGAATCCTCCACGTCCACCGAGGCCAGCACCGGAGTACCCTCCTTGTCCAGAACCTCCGCGTCCTCCGAAACCGCCGGCATAGCCACCTTGGCCGAGTCCACGTCCACCATTAACACCAGAGTAGCCACCTTGTCCGAGTCCTCGTCCACCATTGACACCAGAGTAGCCTCCTTGGCTGAAACCTCCATTTCCTCCCGTGTATCCGCCTTGACCGAATCCACGGCCTCCGTTGATGCCAGAGTAACCTCCCTGACCGAAGCCTCGGCCTCCGTTCAAACCAGAATAGCCACCTTGTCCAGAACCTCCTCTACCAGCAAGGTAGCCAGGGGCACCGTATTGTCCATTTGGAGCACCATAGTTGACTGGCGGTTCTCCATTGCTCAAGTGGGCAGCAGCCACGGCAAGGACAGCGATAACAAGCTAAAGTATTGGAAGAGTCAGTAAGAATTTTTGTTTGTATCAAACTTATCGGGTTATTACAAAAAAAGAACTCACCATGCGAGCCATTTTGAATTTTTAACAATTTTTTTGGTATTTTCTTAGTAAGATAAGAATGAAGATGTCTAAGTTGACTGTGCTGAGATGAAGATTCTCGTTGCTATTTATAGTGGACTTGCTCTGGTTGCATTAATTAGCTCAGCCGGATAGTGTAAGCTATAGAGTACACACCTCTTTGTGTCACACCACCAGCGGTCATTTGTAGAGGCCTTGAGATCTGGCTTTATTGGGCGAAATACAAAATCAATACACATTGTGAACACTTCCTTCCGTACATGATCTTGATAGCATTGACATCAAAAGTGTGAGCAGCCATTAAAAGTGCTAATCTTTCTTCTTCATTGGATGGTGTAGGTGACCAGCCTTATTTTTATGTGAGCCTTGGTGTTGATATCTTTGGGTCCATTAGCTTTTAGCACACCCTCCATGCTGTCGGTCATCATCAGCTTAGAATAACAGGTCTACCTTTGCTTTTTTCAAGTATCGTCAACTCAATTGCATTGTTTTTAGCTTTCTAAGGGATTCCGTTAGTTGCCCGACTGATTGCTACATAGGAACAAGATACACAGGACTTGCTATTCACTTATTCCGCATTATAACTAAAAGAGTTGCTCATGTAAGGAGAACATTAACTTTGATGTAGCATCATTGAGTATAAAGTTCAAAAATGTCTGCTTGCAACCATTTATTGCCGTAAACATAAATAAAAGGAATCAGTACGACTCATGCCAGATTTTCACAAAAAATTGAACTGACGAGACAGACACAGCCATCCTTTCGATGTCGAAATTTGTTTCCTAACCGAAGAACCGACAATGATTAAACACCCGGACTTTCTAATTTCGAGGAATATATGTGTACTTATTGCACTCGATTTCAGTCTCTGCTTATTGCATTTTTAAATGATACAGTAGCTAGTGCAAATGCAAATAACTGCAGTTAAAATGACTTGAAGGGATTGACTTTAGGAAAAAATTGTGGAAGTAAAGGTAGTTACCGAAATTATGATGTTTTAGGCAGGGGCTATGATACTGTAGAACTGCCCTGCAATAGTTGTTGAAGACCAGTTAAGTGTTACTTTCTGTGCCTTCAATGTATTTTCTATATTTAACATAATCTTCATGAGACGCTTGAGTGTGAAACTTGAATTCTGTACCAATTAGAATCACAAATATCCACACTATTCCCCATTACTAAGACGGTGATTCATAAATTAGTATAAATAGGCTGTCACGTGCGACAGCGTATTGTTGTCTTGTAGCTTGTACCACCAAAATGTGCCATGTGTATGAAGCGCGAGCGAGGCTCTACTCCTCATGCCGTTGGTTTTCTAATCTATTCGTGCCTGACGACGAAGTCCAACGGACAAAACAGTTGCACCACGCGCCAAATGATTTTCTTTGAGTCCTTATAAGGGCTCAATTTTAATCATTCGATTTCAAATAATTACCTTCAAACATTTGGTGAGATCTTTCCAGTGTTTACTCTCAATACATTATAACTCGCCAGCGTTATTTTTACATTAAAATTGTTGGTATTACATTACGCAGGAACAGATTGTAATAATTCCCGTCAAAACTATCCTAGACCACGTCCTAAGCAATGTATGTACCCCATCGCCTCAACACAGCGTATCCCGCCATGGGTGGTCCAATTCCTCAACTCATACTATATGCCCCCGGTTTCTCTCGTTAGGTACAAGGCAAGGGTCACCAGGTCACTGATGCAATGTACACTTGAATTTTACCACTCCCTCATTCTGAGAATCTTTACCTAATGTCTTCGTTGCCCTCATGAGGCGCTAACCTTGAGGTGTAAAACATGAACTTTACCTTATAACATAGGAAATTAAATTATCATTATGAAATAAATAAAATAATTTAACACGCTCACATGGCAAATTTTTAACGTATAAATATAAACCATGATTACCATTCTACAGTGACATTTTCCGAGAAATTGCTCAATAATTTGGGCGGAATACTGCTGTCAATAGTAAAGACTGAACCTCTTTCGGAGGCTGGATGTTATAATCGAAATAAGGGGTCAAACTACTTGCAAAAACTGAATCCTCGGCCACTAATGCTGCAATTTAATTTGGTCAAATTTTGTGGTAAAGTAAAGTTTCTTAATTTGATTTGTTTCAAAAGTGTTAACAAATATTTAATTCGTCACTCAGGAGCACGCACTTTTATACGGATGACACGCACCACGATTTGATTTGATCAAGTAATCAATAATTTCTACTTACATTTTTAAGGCGTATTTATTACAAATAATTTGTTGCTTCCAATCCATTACGAACAGAATAATATAAATACAAGACATTCACAAGTAATTGATCGCTGAAAACTCGGAATTCTCAGCCAGAGTAACCGCCGAAAGCACCAGCATATCCACCTTGGCCGAAACCTCCACGGCCTCCGTTTACGCCAGAGTAACCGCCTTGGCCGAAACCACCTCGCCCTCCGTTGACACCAGAGTAACCGCCTTGGCCGAAACCTCCACGTCCTCCGTTGACACCAGAGTAACCGCCTTGGCCGAAACCTCCGCGTCCTCCGTTGGCACCAGTGTAACCTCCTTGTCCGAAGCCTCCGTTACCGCCGGCATAACCACCTTGACCGAAACCTCCGCGCCCACCAAGACCAGCCCCGGAATATCCTCCTTGGCCAAAACCTGCACGTCCTCCGTTGACTCCGGAATAACCTCCTTGCCCGAAGCCTCCATTACCACCGGCATAACCACCTTGACCGAAACCTCCGCGTCCACCGTTGACACCAGAGTAACCTCCTTGTCCAAGACCTCCGTTGCCGCCAGCATAACCGCCTTGGCCGAAACCTCCGCGTCCTCCGTTCAAGCCAGAATATCCACCCTGACCGAATCCTCCATTGCCACCGGCGTATCCACCTTGTCCGAAACCACGACCTCCGTTTACTCCAGAGTATCCACCTTGCCCAAAGCCTCTGCCGCCGTTAACTCCAGAGTATCCGCCTTGGCCAAATCCTCCGCGTCCGCCCAAGCCAAAGCCAGGAGCACCATACTGTCCATTAGGAGCGCCGTAG
>JAQIWI010000842.1:0-21938 GCA_034698825.1 Deuterosminthurus bicinctus | reverse complement strand
TTCTTGATGACAATGTATTTACTGCGCTGCTGTCGCGTAGATCTTACAAGAATTTTGATGTGGTCAACTACGGAATACAGTACAACCGGTTTAGCTATATTTGCGTCGCCCAAATTAACCAAAAAGGACTAAAGGCCCTCGTCAGTGCTTACGACCTTTTCACTTGGGTTGTCGCCGCCACGGTCTGCATAATGGTGTCAGTAATAATCGCCGGAATTACCTGCAAACCAAAAGTCTCTTTCTGGCGATTTTTTTTTCAGCTGCTTCAGTTGTTCTGATGTTACTGATTGAGCGATTTTATGGGCATAGTCAAGTAATGCGCGATCCTTCTCGGCAGCTTGTTTTTGTGATCTCTCTGTGGGCTTTTGGGGCAATGCTTCTGGGGATGGGTTTCAGTGGAAACTTGGTCAGTCAGTTAACATCACCCTCTTTGCCCCTGTGTCCGCAAAGTATGGAGCAACTTTCGGGTCCCAAAGAATGCCCAGTTTTGACGGACACTCGGACACAAATTTTTGGATCAGGAATCCATATTTTTCGACCCTATTTCGACTATAAAATAGCAGAGTATATGAGATCGTATGGATACGCCATTGGCACATTAGGAGCACGTTTGGAGCAATTCGGAAAAACTTTGACTTACCTAAATGATACAACGCTACTAAATCCATTAACCAAAAAGACAAGCACGCAAATAATATTTGCCTATGCTGGACATTCTATTTATGTAAAGGGTTACGGAATGTGGAGCGTTATGCAAAGCCGAAAAATTTGTGTTTTGCGTGGTGGGAATTTGCCATATTTCACTACGGCGATACCTTTTTTTGTGCACGGTAACTTTCTTGCACCTACCATCCACGGATTTCTGGCGAATGTATTCGAGTGTGGAATTTGGAATTACTGGGTCGATGTTTCAACGGCTGAGAGAGTAAAAAGTACCTTTCAGTACTACGCAAAGGCAAATGGCAAAGATTTTCAGAAAATGCTGCTCAGAGAGTACAACCTCGCAGTCATCTGGCGCAATTTCCAACCGCTGCTGGATGGGAAAAACTCCTGGACGGGAACGAACATGGAAAACTTGTACGCAGTCTTCTCGCTTCTGGGTATTGGGTTGCTGTTGTCGTTAATTATCATGTTCCAAGAGCGATGTCCTTGGAAAGTGGTTGTTCATGTTGTGCTCAAGACGTTTAAAAATGCCTGGGTGCTCATAAATCGAACGATGTGTTCATTTGTATTGATGTCGCGAATGCTAGTTCACTGGGTGAAATGGGCCTTCAGACGGCCCTAGCAACCCTTATGAGAGAATTTTTGAAAGCTGTCAACTCTTTATTGAAGGCCTTTAGTTTGGTTGTACTAATTTTTGGATTTTTCTCAAACATGATCGTGGTATGAATGATGGTAGTATCGGAAAATACTTTCAGTATGTGGCTGAACATGAACAAACGGCTCAAGGTCAGGAACTTTGAGGAGAAACAGAACATTCATGTCAAGATGCAGGCATGAGGAATATTTTAGTCATAAATTTATCGAGGGATTTGTGTAAAATGACGAGGAAGTTCATGTGATTTTCAATGTAATTATGCTTTGATCTATGTCATTTTGTAGCTCGAGCTCGAGCCAATGTAAATATTTAACTAGTGATGTTATTGTAATTAATCCCTATCAATTATGGAGTAATTAGTGGGCTCGATATGGATATGGAAAACGTTAAGTGATCAACTTAGCGAATGTCTGGAAGAGTGCTGCCATGAAGTCTTAGCAAACGTATGCTTCTGGGTCAAGTCGCTAGCGCGAGCCTAGAAAAAGACTAGTGTACTTGACTCGCAGTGGCGCAACCACGAAAAATTTCTAGTGTAAGACAACAATGTTAATTACACCAAAAAAGCCGTTATTTTTAGTTAATTTTGTCTGAATTCTGTTTAAGACATGTCTTACATTTTTACACGGTGGTCGCGCAACTGATTAAATTTTCAACATCGTTGGTCGATATCAGGATATGGGGCGAGACGATTGATTGATGACAGCCATGTTTCTGTAGAGTTATTATCAGTATCGCAACAAGCGGTTATTTATTTTAACTTTCAATAATTTGAATCGTGCGCCATGGAGCGCCGTGAAAATTTCAATATAAAATCGAACTAAATCAATAATTATTCATGATTAAGATATTGAAAGTAAAGTTAGGGCATTACGCATGAAAATGGCCAAGTAAGACAACAATGCAAATGTCTTACGCACAAATTTGTGAACAAATACATAGGAATACGGTTCCAAAAAAAATTGCTGAGCCAATGAGTCATCAAATGCCAGCGTATGAAAAATCCCAAAATCTTTTTGGAGTCCAATATACGCCTCTGTGAGGTAGCAGCAAAATCTAAAACGAGAGAACGTCTTATTCTGTACAAACGCTCTCCAGTTAGTAGGAAGCCTGGTATATTTCTTACAGACATTTGAACGAACTTCCTCATAGGGCATTTTCCATCTAGATGGAAAATGCCCTTTCTTACTTGTACAGAAGTTTCGGCACTTGATGTCGTCTAGGGAAACAGCCAGGACTGAAAAATGCGAACAGGTCATTAAGTGTTTCGCTGTTTGCAAAATAAAAATGCTGCCATTTACAAACTTGTAGCATTCAACAAACGTCTTATAATACTTCTCGTTGGCCCCAGTCCGAAAATAAATAAAAAATTCGACTTGCTTCGAGGGAGTTCAGAATGCCGCTAATAGGATGAGCACATTTGAAGCATAAGATCATCATGGCAAGCTTAGCCATAAAATCCATCTTAAGTGCTCTCACCGGAAGTTCTACCTCTCACACAGAAGACTCAAAAAATAATGTTTACCAATGAAGGTGTCTATCATTAATCTACAGCCCCAATTATTTTTTCAAGATGCAATGGCAAATGTTAAATAAATGAAAATTGACTGTGACTTTAATGTACAGGCGATGCAGCAACTGATTAATTGGAATTTCCCTTCTTTTTTCTTCTGCCACACTATGACGTGGCTCTTTGTTCGCCAGAAACGCATGGCATTAACGAACTTTCGCCGTGTCAATCAGTTACTTGATAGCAGCAATAGCTTTAGTAACGGCGCTCGATTTTGCCATGAAGTTTACTGGGAACCTGTATAGTAACTGTGCAGTTGTGACATCTCTGCCTTTCCTTCATCGCACCTGATGCAGAACCTTCGGGCGGAGACTTAAATGATCGCAATCTTCATGAACATGTTTTTAACTAAGAACGAGTTGATTTAAGTGATTCTGCTACGTTTACTTAAAGGGTTTACATTTGCTTTATTTGAAACAGTTCGTTGTGCTACAATCAACAGGATTATATTTGCAGTGAACAGTATCCAAGTCACATCAAAGGTCGACCTGCTCGCTGCTTTAACACTACGCTGTGAACACTTACAGTACTTAAAGATAAAATTGGCAAATTTCAAAGAGAATTTGACAAGTTACTTCTATTATCCACTTGTAAAATAAGTATTTTGATCCAACGGTGAACCTCTGAGTCGCAGGAATCTTAAATGCGTCTTAGTCTATATTCCAACCATTTTACAACAACTTTCTACGATGATAAATGAGATTGACGCGTAACTTCAAGCTTCTCATTTTTCACAATTGTTTTTCATTTTACATTAAACATCAATCCACAAGAATCAACAATGAGATTAAAGCGTGCGATCTGATTTGCTACTTGCTAGATTCAAAGAAAACAGTACAATGGATTTCTTAGAAATCAAAATTAATTACTAGTGCAATGATTTTTTAAGTTCAAGTGGAATCTATCTGGTGAATATCCAAACTGATGACCATTTCAGAGTCCGAGTTGCCTTACCTCAAAATATTTTAACTGTCGGAGGACAATATTTGCCTCAATGACATCGGTTCAACCACTTGAAAAAATAGCCTTTAATACGTGCACATGCCTTACGCAACCACATTGCAAATCTTTGAAACATGCGAAATGTTGCAGTCACACCATTGCCAGTCATGTTGAAAAGAAGTATCATAATTGCCTGGAGGGGCCATCGCTCGTTTAATAGCACCAGTATCGACATCAGGAGGCCGATTCCCAGAAGCTGGAATGCCGGCAATACGTTATTTACCTCAAGAGGACTGCAAGACGCTTCCCCCTTCATAATAGGATCGAAGTTGCGCCATATTGTGGCTAGGTTAATCATGTTAAACCGTTCTTGGCTTATAAGCTCAGGCTTATAAGAGTTCCCCCTATAAACCTGAGCGTCCCTGCAGTCTTGCCAATATTGGCCGATTCCAGGCTGAAATAATCTTCCCAAAAACTTTCGAAAAATTGTGGACAGGGAGTTGGATTGAACTGTTAATGAAACCGGAGTGCTAAAAAATAACAACTTCCCACCCGGCAACACACGTAAGCGAGTGCTGTTAAGCACACTCCGGAGTCCAAAATAGTTTAATCTTGCTGAAATGTCAGCAATAGCAAACAACACTTTCGAACTCGTGCCGCCGTCTGATTTGCCTACAGGCATTTCACTCATTTGAGGGAGAAAAGTAACAGCCTTTCTTAGTCGTCGCAAATCATTTGTTAAGCTGTCAGAGTGGCCGGGATTTTCCTCTAAATAATGGTTTATTTTTTTGTGGAGCGCTCCTTCGTGTTTAACACCACTACTGTCGTTATGTTTGCGCAGAATATCAAATGTGGTGAAAATCGGATATTCAGCCAGCGACAAATGATGCATGTCTTTAGCCACTGGCGGTAAGGCTGGAGCTGCAAGCTCACTGACCAGATTACCGCTGTAGCTCATCCCAAGTAACATTGCCGCGAATGCCCAAAGAGTGAGCACCAGAATAGCTTGTCTAGAAGCCGCTCGCTGAAGCTGAGTGTTGCCGTAGAATCGCTCGAACAATAGCATGATAACGACAACAGCTGAAGAGTCCAATTTGTTTCCCCAGGCTAGAGTTTTTCTGTTCGACATGGCGGCGACTGCTACTGTGAGCAAAAAGCAGGATATGACGGTGACAATCCACGTGAAGATATCAAAAGCCTGCACGATAGCCATGAAGCCTACAGTGCCTATCTGCACAATAAATGTAGACCCGAAATCCATTGTGTAGTAAAGGGGATTGATCAATTCCAGAGTTTCGTCATTTTCACGATTAAAGATAGAAATAACGTCTAAAGTTGAAGAAGTACTAATACGGTTAATGTAAAACGACTCGCAAGAAGCAAACATATAGTTACATACAGTCATGTTGTAATTTTCAAGCAGTGTCCCGAGGGCGCAAACATTTGGATCCTTGTTTATTGGCGAGCCAAACTTACAAAGATATGAAGAAACTGGACTGATCACTTCCACCGTGGCCATTAGAAGGTCTTTGTGAATGGATTCGTGCAGATGTTGAAAATTGGACTCTTTCAAAACGTCGGCTCTAAACAGGTACGGAGCTGACTGAAGAACATGCGCAAACCCCACAACATACACTTCCTGTGCATCTAGGACCAAAATGTACACTGCGGGTGCACAAAATGCCAACAATTCGGAGAACATGGCTCGATTGTACACAGATGAAAAATTATCATTGCTCATGAAAAGAAGAACATAGTTAAAGGGTATGTTGTACCTGCGAACCCAAGTGGAAAGGTAGTATATTGCCGGTTTTCCAAATAAATCAGGAGATGTCACTGCAGACGAATGTAAGTTCAATAGGACGGTAGTGAATTTTGTGAACAGTGGATGAGCTTTCCAATTTTGAAAACGTGGATTGAATACCGAACTATTCCGATATTTCGTCATTGTTTCTCTGACGATGGAGCAGCCAACGTACTCCGAGTAGAAGGTGAAATAGCTTGAGGAGGTTAGGAAGTCTTCACTGTTATCAAGAGCCCAATCAAATATAAAAACAATGCAATGTTTAAACGAAGATAGCAGCTCAATCGTTGTTGGTGACAAATTTTGGTCGGTTTTGTGTTGCTTAGGTTGAATTAAACTGCGGGCGGCAGCATTTAAAACTACAACGGAAATTAAAATCACAAAGATGTTGAAGCTCATTTTGCGAGGTTTAATGTAAGTTGTAGTGAAGAGTCAACGATAAGTTAACGTCTTGATCGAGATTTCTTCTACAGTTTTTCAAAATTGCAGATTCTTGGCAGGATTGGGAAAACCTCCAATAATGATATGAAATTTGAATGAGCGTCGTTGTCTCTAAATGCAAAACAAATGCAAACGAGGAGATTCAAAATTTAACGAAATGATATATAAGTTGCTAGTTGAGGAATACGAGTTGGTGTGGCGGCAACGCAGAACCAGCAGGAAACAAAGCTTCTAGGATTCTCTCTGCCGTTTGAGAGATCACTTGAAAATCAATCATTTTCTAATCAATTCAGATTATCATTGGAAAAAATGACATGCCTTCTTGCTTTAGTCGTTTAATAAACTTTGAACAAGGTAAACCGTTCATGGCTATATAAAAACAACACGGTTGAAATCAAGCTAAATTAATTTCGCAGTAAAAAGTTGCTCGTGTAGAACAAATAACAAATGGACTCATGAATTCAAAATGAAATAATCTCATCTGTCATCTGGAATGTTCTAAAACATTTGTCCATTTGCGTTTATTATTTGTGGACTAGGTTTGAAATCAAATTAATTAAAATGTAACATTGAATACATCAAAACCAATATTTCAATGTCGATAATGCAAGAAGAGTTAAGACTGATTTTTCCCGACTCTGCTCTAATATTAGCAAATCTAAACCATTAAAAATCTTTCCTGTTAGTTCCTGAGGATGCACCTCAATATTTCTACTCTATGGTTGCAGTGCAGTAGTGGAAGCTTTATGAGCCCACCAGCTGAAAAATATTGATGGACTTATCAACAGGGTGGGGCTCGCATATTGAAGCGCACGCACACCATCACATTGCGAAGCCTTGCAGTGCTGCTCTGAAATCGACTAGCGTCAAAATGTTTTTAAATATTTTCATTGCAGCATACATCTTTGTGCGTCTGTATTCAGCTGCAATACAACCAAGCTGACAAGAGTTTGTCAACTACGACGATTGAGCTTCTGACTTTACATTTTTGATTGGGAATGGAACTCTGACTACGACAAACGCACCTCAGCTGAATACTTCCGGCTCTACTCCGAGTCTGTGAACTGTGCCGTCATTGCAGAAAGCTTTTACCATTTCCAACAAAATCGTGTTCACAATCCAAGATTTCAAAATATGAAGCCACATCCACTGTTCACAAAACAATCATGTTCTCATTAATTTGCTTTCTTTGGAAGTGATGTCGATTAACAAAGTGTTTCAACTTACCAGTAGAGTTATACGCTTGTATAACGTTCCGTTCAACTATGTACTCCTGTTCACGACCCATGCAGATTATTCTTCTACCGACACTACCGCCATGGTCTCCAAATTTTGTGAAGTTTCCTCGCCTGCTGTGTACATGTTCATTTTGGATGAACAAGAGGTAAATGTCGTTGGCTTTGCACATGCCCTTCAATCAGCTCCGTACTTGTTCAGAGTCACCAAGTTCGACGGTTCAACCATTCTGAGAACCCAAAAGATCATTCACAAAAATCTCCAAGGAGCAAACGCTGTATTCTCCACGCTTTCACGTCGGAAAAGTTGTAGATTCGGGAAACCAATTTTGCAGGATCCCTCCTACTGCGCGATTAACCTCATGGCTAAAATTTATAACATTACAGATTCAAGCCAAGCATTCAAGAAACCGAGCATTGTTCGAGTACACACAAATATTGTTCAGAATGAAAATGTATTTACTGCGCTGCTGTCACGTAGATCTTACAAGAATTATGATGTGGTCAACTACGGAATAAAGTACAACCGGTATAGCTATCTTTGCGTCGTCCAAATTAACCAAAAAGGACTTAAGGCCCTCGTCAGTGCTTACGACCTTTTCACTTGGGTTGTCGCCACCACGGTCTGCATAATGGTGTCAGTAATAATCGCCGGAATGACCTGCCAACCAAAAGTCTCTTTCTGGCAAAAAATTTTTTCAGCTGCTTCAGCTGTTCTGACTTTACTGATTGAGCGATTTTATGGGCACAGCCAAGTAATGCGCGATCCTTCTCGGCAGCTTGTTTTTGTGATCTCCCTGTGGGCTTTTGGGGCAATGCTTCTCGGGATGGGTTTCAGTGGAAACTTGGTCAGTCAATTAACATCACCCTCTGTGCCCCTGTGTCCGCAAAGTATGCAGCAACTTTCGGGTCCAAAAGAATATCCAGTTTTGACGGACACTCGGGCCGAAATTATTGGATCAGAAATCCATATTTTTCAACCCTATTTCAACCATAAAATAGCTGAGTATATGAGTGTGTATGGATACGCCAGTGGCACATTAGGGGTGTTTATACTATGAGCCCTCCGTAGTTATCGTTTAATTATTGTTTCATTTTCGTCCAAGAATCATCTCAAGCACTTTATACTTTCGTTCAATCATACGCCATGATTTCGTCCTGTTTTCATTCAACAATGAGCAGCGTAAAATCAATACAAAAGTATATAGTTACGCGGCTAAAATCTTCGCACACAAGCTATTTTATTAATTCCCTAATGTGATATAATTAACACAAATAATGAACCTAGACAAGTAATTCACACACTTTTCGCTACACATTGGTAGACATTTTATTGCAATTATATTTCCTTGATTTTGTCCCCAAAGTCACCGCTTCTGATTCCGATTCATTGTAATCTTTGAGGTAGCCACACCAAAAATAAACTTTGACAGTGGCCCAGGTGTGAATTCGATAGATCTAGGGTCCACCCTTCGCCAAATGTCTCACTATTTCTTGGATGTAATTATTACTGCTGAAATGCAGCTGGAGGTGGCTGAATAGTAAGTTTAAAGACTGGAAATCCTCACTTCGTCTCTGCAAAAAGTTGAACGCGTTCAACTTTGTAAATGATTAAAGAAAGACTAAAATTTTCATCCGTGACAAAAGTATAAACAAGAAAAATGAGGAGGAGGAAAATCTGACGATGATCGGATGATGCTCGCGCCAAATTTCTGATCCGGCGCAAAGTATAAAGCGCGCGCACGGTGGAAACTATGACGATTCGCGGACTAAACCATAAAAAGCTCATAGTATAAACACCCCTATTGGGAGCACGTTTGGAGGAATTCGGAAAAACTTTGACTTACCTAAATGACGCAATGCTACTAAATCCTTTAACCAACAAGACAAGCACGCAAATAATATTTGCCTATGCTGGAAATTCTATTTATGTAAAGGGTTACGGAATGTGGAGCGTTATGCAAAGCAGAAAAATTCGTGTTTTGCATGGTGGGAATTTGCCATACTTCACTACGGCGATACCTTTTTATGTGCAAGGTAACTTTCTTGCACCTATCATCCAGAGATTTCTGGCGAATGTATTCGAGTGTGGAACTTGGAATTACTGGGTCGTTGTTTCATCGGCTGAGAGGGTAAAAAATACCTTTCAGTACTACGCAAAGGCAAACGGCAAAGATGTTCAGAAAATGCTGCTCAGAAAGTACAACCTCGCAGTCATTTGGCGCAATTTCCAACCCCTTCTGGATGAGAAGAACTCGTGGACGGGAACGAGCCTGAAAAACTTGTACGCAGTCTTTTCGCTTCTTGGTATTGGGTTGCTGTTGTCATTATTGATCCTGTTCCATGAGCGATGTCCTTGGAAGGTGGTTGTTCATGTTGTGCTCAAGATGTTTAAAAATGCCTGGGTGCTCATTAATCGAATGATGGATTCATTTGTATTGATGTCGCGAATGCTAGTTTACTGGGCTAAATGGTCCTTCCGACGGCCCTAGCAACCCTGATGAGAATAACTGCATTTTTGAAAGTTGTCAGCTCTTTATTTAAGGCCTTCAGTTCGGTTTCACTAATAATTGGATTTTTCTCAGGCACGATCGTGGTAATGATTTAATGTCATTTTGTAGCTCGAGCTCGAGCCAATGTAAATATTTAATTAGTGTTGTTATTATTGTAATTGATTCATATTAATTATGGAGTAATTAGTGGCCTCGATATGGAAAACGTTAAGTGACCTACTTATCGAACGTTGATGAGAATGGACGTCTAGAAGAGAGTTGCCATGAAGTCTGAGCAAACGTATTCTATTGGGTCAAGTCGCTAGCGCGAGCCTAGAAAAAGACTAGTGTACTTGACTCGGGATGGCAGTGAGACTTATTATATGTTTGAAAGGATATGAGAGAGGGAGAAAGCGAGGAAGGAAAACTAATAAAAACAGTCCACAAAATTACATTTAATTGTGTTGAGAAGAGTTGGAGTTATTATCGAAGGGAAAATTCATCCATCTCACCAACACAGTACCCATAAGTTTTTGTCAGCAATAGACCATTTCATGCAATCGGATCCAGTTCCGAAGACTTGCTAGTGAAATTTGAGGTTAGGGAGGATTCGCGTACGAAGGCAAACTTCGGGAATCGAAGCCGGGAATTGCATTAAAATTCAGACGGTCATCATATGACTCCAGTAGAATTTGTGATAAAATTCCAAACAACCCGCAATGCTGAAGAAGGCTGCCAATGGTCGAATAGTTCGCCAAAGTGGTGCACATAAGTGAATCCTTTGGCGTAAAATATAACGAAGAAATACCTTTACAACATACCCACTGCACTATCGATGAATGATGCCGGCAAGTACGTGATTAAGGAGAGCTTATGGGAAATGATAATTCATTACTGATTACTTGGTCTGGTACTACAACTGGGTCGTCCAATACTTTGTCGCATTATTGGTCGTACAGTCAGACGAAAGCGTTGACCTTACGATGATGTGTTGTATAGCCGCGTTTTTGTCTTACAGTTAGTGCCCAAAATTAAGAGTAACGCTGGGTTTATAAAACTCAAGCGCGTGTACCTTCTGTACAGTAAGACGTCGGGATACCAAACTTTCAGAAAATCAGAAGAGCATGTCTTCTAGTTTATGTGGTATAAGTTTCAGTTGAATCACCCCACCCAAGGCTGTACAGTGGGGAGTTGATCGAAACAAGTCAAGAATTCGTGGTCCAAAATTAAGACTAACCTTACGATTTTTGCCCTTTTATTTTCCAGAATGCAACCAGGTTTGTACCAAAACTGGTGTTAAGTGCTCTACTGAGCCCCTTGCCCTTGGAGCATATTTGGTGGGTACAGGTACGATAAGTCCTCAATTCAAAGAGTAATTCAGATTTTTCAATCAGCTTTTCTAGCATACTGATCATAGGAGTTCCTCTTCGAGTCATGTGTCACGTGGTGACCACGAGGATATTTACTAAACTCGAATGTGGGTCGGATACAAGGAAACATGGATAATTAAATGTGAAATTTTGATTTACATTGAAATTTAATTACATACAAATTCAGGAAAATCAAATTAGGAATCGTCAACGGCCATGGCGCAACATAATTATTCAAGTGTCCTTTAAGTTGTGCAACAGGTGGGCCAGATTCATGATTGGACCTGGATTTCTTTGCACGTGCTCGTGCATTATTATTGCCCTCTATGGCACCATCAGGCCTGCTGAGCAACCTCTACTTCTCTACCTCGGTTTGCCGGTCGTTGGAATAACGGAGTTTGTCTGTACTTTCTGGTTCGCTTACGAGATCATCGGCATTATGTGCAACTCTGAAGTGATCGTGGCCACTTTAAATAAGAGCCTGCTGCAGAATTTTTACCAGCTTACTGAGACACAAGGATGATACCAGAAGAGAGTGGGAAGAGCTACGAAGCAGGTTGCGTTTCAAATGGGGGACGCGGACCACACGAACTTTTCTGTCGAAATGCCCGTTGCAATGCAATGTGGGAAGAAATTCTCAATCAGCTGTTATTTCTGCTTACAATTTAACGCGCACTACTGCCTTGATGTTAATGACCATATTGAGTGCAAAGCTTTAATTTAATTTTACCCAAAGACAAACATTGGAGAACTTATCACTACCAGAAGAACACCAGAAACCACATTTTCAGTTATTTTCATAAGGCGAGTTAACCTAGCTCCACTTTCGAAAACAATAAATTGGACCGCACTGAATTCTTATTAGTCGGCGTCGGCTGAGCATCATTGCAAGTCTTCTCCTGTGACTTTTGGTTGCTATTTCTAGCTTGATACCCTCCAGCACTGCCATCGATTCCGCTGCCATTATTTCACCCGCTCTCGAGAAAAGGAACATGGCCGTAGTTACATCAAAAGAGATAAGCACCATGACCATCGTTGCAATGGCTAATTCAAAAATACCAGCAAGTCCAATAAACTTAACCGTTAGAATTTGGGAAAAGACAGCAATAAAAAATAAGCAAAATTAAAAATTGGTACATTATTCCGATTGTTGTCGAAAAACAATTGGCCAGTAGTTCCAGCTGTATGTACAGCCGACGCCTCTGCCGCCATGGCAAGTGTCTTTTCTCTTGGCGCCTGAATGAATGAAAGTCATTTAGTGTTATGCAGAATTTATGACCTCAATGATGAGCTACACCTTAACCTTATATCTCGAATCATGAGCATAGTCAAGACAACGGGAATTATAGCGAAAATTGCTGTCAATATGTAAAATAGAAACATGATGTACAGCACTACAATGTCTGCTGACATGAGCAGCACGTAAGTCAAAGTGCCTTTTTCGATTAAATTTTCAATTAAAGGATGACGCCAAAGAAAGAAACGTGTATCTGCGAATGTCACCAGGCCTATAATGCCCATAAGTGGACCGTAAAGTTGGCTGAAATTCAACCACGCAAGGAGCAACAATACAGTTGGGTGTTTGCAATTCACTTGAAACAAACTTTGACCTCTGTGGAACCTTCCTGCAAAGTAATAAATACAAAACAAATAATCTACAATTAGATACGGCGATTGCATTCTTGAGCATTGTACTAGTTTGTAATAGAGAAAAGGAATCTGAGATCAATTACTTGAGTACGAACGATGGAATTGGGAAAATGCATTAAAGAATTAGCAAACCTGTTCCTTTTGTAAACGAAAATACAGTGGTATTAGGCTATCGAAGAAATACAACAAGAAAAACAAAAGATGCACTAATCCGTCCGTTGTGAGGAATCCATTCTCGTAAATTATCAGACTATCAGTCCAACCATTTAATATGTACATCAGTAAGCGGAATGCAACTAAAAATTGGATCACGTCCGAGAGGAACAGTCGCCAACCACTGGTGGACTTGATGTTCATAATTTGAAAACTTTCCACCTTTGCTTCAAATGGCAACACATGGAGGATAGATGCCATTTTCAAAACAAAGGGTACTACATCCTCATAGTATTCCCATAAGTGTGTTCTGAAAAATGCTAGTTCAGTTTTACTTTTCAACAAAACTCTGCGTGCCCAAGCGGCGAGGATTTCTTTGAAATCTGCCATTCTTGGCGGCTATGTGCATGCTATGCTTGAGGACTACTTTGGTTGTGTCTTTAAGTTTGAACTGGGAAATATTTTTTGGATGAGATTTGCAGACCGAATTGGTGCTTTAACTGGATTTGAATATTCTGTGAAATAGAATTTCTACGATCAATTTGAATCAGTTGGAATTCTAGAGCCTTTGTGAGCTCATTTAAAAAAAAATTCAGATTAACAAATTTAGCATTATTTCCGGAAAGGCATGATTGTATTGACAAATTTAGTTAACGATATTCGTTAACAAGCTGCTTGATTGCAAAGAAGGTTTACCTTAACGAGAAGATGCACGTTTTATTTTATGGCAATCAGTTTTAGAAGTACACCAATCAACTCTACATCAATTTTAGAAATGGAAAACTCCCGAAAAAATAGATTTCAAATCGAATTGCTTTCTTCACCTTCCTTCTTTGAAATATATTGAATTCTAAGCACGTCTTCGTTTTCTGCTAGAGAACCATGCAGCCAGCTGGTCGAGTTTCTGGCACAAGACCGACAAGTTTTGAGGACGACGTAGAACTCATTGTTCTATTTTTGTTGGAAATGGTCTCCGAAAGATACTAGTACTAGTAGTTAAATATCTCCGTCACTTTGCAAATAATTTCGACAGACCAAGTTAGAGTAAAGAAGCCTACAGTTTCATTTTTTAAGAACCTTTGGACATTTGCTGCTGCATTGCTGTTTTGCGATGGGACTCGTCCGGCTGCGGAAGAAACGCCGATCCAAACCAAAACCGCACAACAAAATCCGGTCTTGATATCACAAAACGCCCACTTTTCCAAGACGCAACAATTTACAATACACGGTCTATGCAGTTTGTAAATTCTCATCACTCTTCAAATCTGTTCCCATTGAGGTCATCACCAAAGGACCTGGTCTGCGAGTAAAGCTGTTTGAAACGAAACGGAAAAGAATCTTGTAGTACTTGTCAGATGCAACTGTGTACTCATCCTCGATATTCCAAGCCATTAGCTTTCCTCGCGTTATTTTCCAGCACGGTTCAAGCACAGAGTCTGCCATTCATGTACTTTACATTATATGATATACGCACTCGGATTGCTCGTTTGTCGCAAGTTGTAATTCCATTTATGTTCTTTTGCAAGTGGCCAAGGGCCAAGGGTAAGTAAAACTTGCCTTTTTGCATATTAATTTTTTTTATACTTAATTTTAAATGTACATCCTCAAATTTTACAAATGTATCACACGCTACAGACTTGAATTGGTAATGGCTTCCAAGAGCTATTCCCACCATACTTGGGATGTAAATGTGCAGCTGGGATTTTATTCAAAAGCTTCGGCTTCCACTTATTTCCTCTCGTCCCATACAGTTCAAACTTGTCCAGAACGTTGCCCAGAAAAGGTTTTGCCAATTGAAGGAATAATTCGCCGGCAAAGTTAACTGTAATTGCAATGTATGATTTATCATTTAATAATCCAAGTTTCATTTATAAGCAGGAGCTTACCGTTGATGCTGAATCCATATTTTATGGCTTTATTTAAGCGAGCTACAGTTGTAAACATTTTCAGTGAGAATTGTAATGCTGTGAGAAAATGAGCACATTGAAGCTACATTCACAAAGCCAAAATTTCGAGATTCATACGACATGCTTAGCCAAGTAAAATTACCAGCCGACGACGCATAATTGGCCAAAGTGAATCCTTCCAAGTCGTAGATCATTACCACACCGTCACCGTCATTGCTGTGGTAACGAGCGTCGTACTCAGTTCGGAGCAGACTTTGCTCTTAGTACTTCAAAAACTCCTGAACCACCACGTCCGATTTTCCTTCAAGCTTTTTCAAGTTCAATTTTCCAAATTCGTTTACGTAAACTGCAAAAGCGCTCATGGATTACAAAAAATAACTTGAAATCTTTCAAGTATTAAAGCACTCACCAACATTACCCTCGTCATCATAACCGCTGCGGTAATAATGCCAGATGTCTTGAAAATCCGACGGGGCCTCCCACTTGTCCCAGTCCTCACAGTCATCCAGCGTTAAATTATTTCCAAACTTCCCTAATGACAGTGACACGTTGGACAGACCAGATGGTTTTGACCAATCCGCTTCATTGATCAGTGATGTCAAAGTCTCCATAACTTTTGGTAGCAACACAGTTGCCGAATTTCCCGTGGTTGACATGTTGAGCGGTGCCGTAGGGACTGAAACACTACTGGTCGCAAGTGCAAGTGCCGTCAAACGCCAGGCGACTGCTAACAGCAGTAGAAACGTGGCTTGGAAGTGCAACATTTCTCTCCAACAACTGAGAGAGTCAGTGTTGAAAGTGAGGTGCTGTAGTGTGAAATCAAAGACAACTGTGCACTTTTAAATAAGAAAATTTTGCGAAAAGCGATGGTTAGATAAAAAGACCAGTTTTATTTACATCAATTTCATAATTAGATAATTAAAAGACAGTTCTGACATAATTAGTAAGATTATTAGTGGATGATTCACGGCAGATTAATTAGAAGATTAGATAATTAACAAGATTGTTATTACATAAAAAAAAGTAAGCGATAGTTTAATCAAGTCAAGTTAGTGTTAGTTGGGCTGAGAAAGCGGAAGGCTACTAACAGACATATCAAGGTCAGTGCCGCATATTTCTGAGAATCATTTGGCAAGGAAGTGCATAAGTTTGAATAACGTGTTGCATCTTGGATACGTCACGATGTTCATTAGTGTAAAATTTAGGAAAAAAAACGCGAGCTTGCAATGTTTCACAAATGCCTAATTTCCTTTGTTCAAAAGCCGGAATTTCTCATGATGCAATAGCTTGTCAACAACTTGTCTTCATGCATCGTGTCTAATCTATATCTACTAACAAAGTTGATGTAATTGGGAAGAAAAGTAACTCAAGCACCCGGCTACTAATTAACTCCAAAACTAAAACTAATTAAACGACAACCTTTTCGATCTAAAAAACTAAATTCATATTTTTGAAAATTCCATTTTTGTAAAATGCTCGTAGTTTCACACGTTGCACACATGGATTGGCAATGGCTTCCAAGAATGACTCCCACCATATTTGGAAGTTAACTGATCAGCTGGGATTTTTCTTAAAAGCTTCGGCTTCCATTTTTTCGCTATGGTTCCGTACAGTTCCAACTTGTCCAGAAATGGTCGGGCCAACTCAATGAATGTTTCTCCGGCGTAGTCAACTAAAATGAAAAAACATTAAGTATCAAATAACGAACACAAGTCTGACAGGCTGGTCAAAGTCAAAACTTACCGTTAATAGCAAATCCATATTGAATGGCTTTGTTCAACCGCTCTAGAGTTGTGAACATTTTTAACGACAATTGTAATGCTGCAATAGAGCCGTGCGTATAGATTTTTAATACTTTGTTTAAAATAAGACAAAGACAAGCTTAATGAATTTACCAGCAGAAGATTCAAAGTTGGCGAAAGCGAACCCTTCAAAATCAAAGAGCATAGCAATACCGTCGCCATTGTTTTGAAATTGGGCATCGTACTCATTTCGGAGTAAACTCTGCTCGTAGTACTTCCAAAACTCCTCAATCGTTTCGTTGGATTTCTCAGCCAGTTTTTTAAAGCTCAGCTTCCCAAATTCTGATACGTAAACTACAGAAAAACAGAGCAAGAGCAGGTTACTGAATAACTTGAGATTCCTTGGGTTTCGAACAACTTACCAACATTACCCTCGTTATCATACCCGCTGCGATAATAATGCCAAACATCATGAACTTCCGTTGGGGCATCCCACGAGTCCCAGTCATAACAGTCGTCTAGTGTCAAATTATTTCCAAACTTACCTAACGACAATAACAAGTTGACCTCACCCTGCGAAATCAAAGGACTGTAGTCAAAACATGAAATTTATTCTAATATTGAGAAATTGGATTCTGTACCATGTCGGTTGCAATTACAGGCCCTGCCACCACTGACACTAGGAAAATAGCTTGAATAAACAGCATTTTTGCTATGTTTAGCAACTAAAATTTGCCAGTCTTGCCAGTCAGGTAATGTAACAAAAAGTGAACGACAAAGGGTTAGTTCCACTTTTAAATAAAGGCGTTTTTGAACTAATATTGGGAGCTTATTAAAAGACTGGTTTCGGGTACAAGTAACTTAAAGGCGATTAATGTGTTAAGTAACCAATAATTCGCTGGATAAAAAAAATTTACTCACATTAGCTTCAAGGTTGCAGATTAAAGAAAAGTATCGGCACGGTGGCGCGTAAGATTAGTAAGTTGCTATGTATTGAGTGCTTTAATTAGTCCGATACTTTATGTAACAGAAATTACAAATGAACACGAATATGTAGGGTTATCACGTGTACAATTTAATCCGATTTCCGGTTGCAAATTCTCACAATTTCCCATGACGCAATACCTTGACTAGGACTTGTATCCTTGGCCTTGCAGAGAACAATGGAATTACGGGTCATAATTATTTAGAAACTAGCGAGCCTGGCGTCCTACGGATTCCTGAATTTCACAAATTCAGTCAAGCTACTACATTTCCCAAAGACCATAGTGCCACCATTGCTTATTATTGTTATTATTTTACACACCTGTCAGTGAATAGGAGGATGGGGCAGTTAGCAAAATGAACACAAATGTTGCATATAAGCCAAAAAGTTGCGCATGCCCCATAATAATGACAATGACTTTCGGTAAAACTGGCAAATGTTCCATTACTTGCAACTGAGGCAAAAGTTGCATGATAAATTCATATGATAGGAAGTACTTTCAGAGGAACTCTATTGAATTAGAAGCATAATGAAGCGCCTAGCTTTAAATTTGAGTGTGGATATGACGTATAGCTTAATCAGATGAGGAACTTAAAATAAAGTTCATGGTACACTGGCGTACACTAATGCACATGTCATATTTTGATCACCGTGATGTCATGAATTATATTTCAAACAAGGCAAGTAATTAAATTACTTCACAAATTCTTATATTTACTCATGTCAAAAAGTACTTATAACTAATAATTAGTTGGACATGGATCCCATCGGGCCTTTTGTAATAGCCTCATCTATGTCCGCCCTCTTCACGCTGCTAGAGGGGAATATAAAGGTAGGTGGAACGTACTACCCTGCAGCGCTCATACATGCCACAAGTGTAATACACCTTCCAAGCTCGAAGTGCTTGATAACTTTCACCGACCTTACCCCTTTGGCGGCAAGAACTTGAGGTGTACGTTTCTGTTAATGTCAAAAAGCACTGATTAGGTACTTGCATAAAGATTTCAACGTAGCTTATGTGAATTTGCGAATGAAGATGTTTGCGTAATATAGGATGTCCAATGTGGATGTGGGAAGTATGTACCGGTATGTGTGACAGTGTGACGTGGCTGTGCAATGTTTTAATGACCAGGTTGGTAGTGTCTACAAGGTTACTAGTGAGAATTTGAGGGCGGATATGATTTTAAAGCGATGCGAGTGCGATAGGAAGCGGGAGCGGGGGAATAGGAATGCAATTGAAAGCGAGTTAAAAGCGAGGGGATTCCGTAGGGAATGCGAGGGAAGTGCGAAGGGAATGCACAGGGACTCCGTAGGGAATGCGAAGGGACTGCGTAGGGAATTCAAGGAGACTGCGAAGGGAACCAAGCGACTGCGTAGGGAAAGCGACGGGAATGCAATAAGAAGCAGGAGAATCCGAGGGAATATGATTGGAAGCGAACAGACTAAGAGGGAAAGCGGGGTGACTTCGTTGGGTAATGCGATTGGAAAGCAAGGAAGTGCGGGGAAGTGAGACCTTAAACGGAGAAAATTCAATGGAATGCGTGAGATAGTGACAGGATGCGATGGGAAGCGAAGGATATTCGGCGGATTGCGGAGGGAATTGAACACTGTCAATTGAAGGTTCACATATTACTTATGTACATGACATGTTAGCCATAGCGTTTCTTGGTCAATGATATGTTATCGTTCATTCAAGTGACCTCAGCTTCAAGGGTTCCAGCTTTTCATTCATGAAACTTAGCTCACTGAATTCTCCATACTCTAAAGCACAGAAATTGACCTCAGCAGTGAAAATATTCGTGCAGGTCACCAAGTGACCTTGGCTTTCGCGCTACAACTCGTATTTTCCCATGCTAACAATGCTGAAAATGAAAGTTGTATAACATCGTGATTGGTGAGCCCAAACCAACTTTAAGTGCCAAAACTGTTCTAAAGAGCTCAGTAGGACACTTTAGAACAGTTTTAGTTGAAAAAGAAATTATTTTGGTCGCGAAAATTATAAAAAACCCAAAGGGTGCTAATACTTTTGTGGCGTAAGATTTTGGGAACTCTTAGGTTATCCCCTAACAGAAAGCGACTGGGTGGGGCGATGCACCCCAAACTTTGGCTCCGCAAACTAGGATTAGTTCTTGGACTTCACCACAAGTTTCAGCCTTCTACCTTCAATTATGCACCCGGCAGAAATGCCAGAACATTTTTGTGTGCATGGTGCTAATACTTTAGAATAGATACTGTACCTGTGTTTAACATAAGCGCAGAGTTAGAGCCTCTAGTGACTGATTGTGTGTATGCTTGCTTGTGTGTATGAATGTGAAAGACTTACTCTTGGCTCATTTTAATGCGATAATTCTTTATCTCATTTTCCATGTTGGGGGTAAAGACAGGCTTAAACCGACCCTGAGTAAGCGTTGGCGTCTGGGAGAGAGCTTCCAAATCATCAGTATGATGATTATAAATGGTGCCTCTAGTTACGCCATACTGTTGTGCGGCCTGCTCTTGAGTGAGGAGTCCCGACTGCCACGCTCGAATGTCGGCGGCTACCGCTTCTCCTCTTGGCTTTTGTCGGATGCAGATGTACTTTCGCACTACTACAACGTAAGCATCCAAATCACCACATTAAACATACACAATTGACATTCAGCATATTACACACACACATTACATGGAGCATGCTACACACACACATTACATTCAGCAAATTACACACACATTACATTCAGCACATTACACACACATTACATTCTGCATATTACACACGCACACATTACAATCAGCATATTACGCACACACACAGACATTCCACTCAGCAAGTTACACACACATTACATTCGGCATATTACACACACACACACACCACACATTACATTCAACATACTACACACACACACACACCACACATTACACTCAACATACTACACACACACCACACACATTACATTCAACATACTACACACACCGATTTCATTCAACATACTACACACACCGATTTCATTCAACATACTACACACACCGATTACATTCAACATACTACACACACCCATTACATTCAACATGCTACACACACATTACGTTTAACATGCCAGACAATTAAACACTAAATCAGATTACTTTACTTACTTGTTAATATGATGAGGTTGATGAGAAGGATGACGTTGAATTCAAAATAATAAATATGGTGAGGATGTCGTAAAACAAGAATAGATTGAAACCAGAACAATTTTTGATGTGATGGATGGAAAGGGTGATGGAAGAATGACAGCGGACGCGCTTGAGTAGAGGTCACGCCATCGTTGTAGGCGCTGTGGAATTTGTCCGTAACAAGTAATAACAATGGAAGCGCGAGAGGAACTACTCAAAATGGATGGTTTTGACCAATCCGATTGATTGATCAGTGATGTCAATGTGGGAATTTGGAGAAAGCCCACTCTGGATACGCTATAATGTTCGGGATGACGGTCTAATTAACGGATTTACCGGAGTCTCTTAATGATTTGTGCAGGTGTAGAATTGGTGAGCAACAATAATAAGCGCCGGGTTCATAAAAGTAATTGTAGAGCGAGAGTTGCACACAATATTTTATGGGTACTTTAATCACTCAAAGTAAGGAGCACAAGCCATATGACTTGTCAGAATCAATTCTACATAGAGACCGAAGGGACAGCAGAGATTCAAGTGTGGACCTGGACATTTAGCGATAAGCATTGACGCATTAGCATAGGGACTGGATTATACGTTCAGTTCAAGGGCGCACAAGGAGAAGCAAACGACTACAGGGGACACAAGAGTCTCGTATCAAAGTCCCATAAATTTTTGTTGACGACACGTCGGCCAAAACTCCCGTGATTGAGATGTTGAGTGGTGCCGTAGGCAACGAAACACTAGTCTCGTGTGCCGTCAAAGGCCAGGCGACTGTTAAAATCAGTAGAAAAACGGCTTTGAAGTAGAGCATTTTAATTCGTTTCTGCAACAACTGAAAGAGTCGGCCTTGAAGGGAAGGTGCTGTAGTGTGAAAACACAGGCAAACGTGCAAGTCGTTCACTTTTAAATCAGAACATTTTGCATAATACGATTTTTCGATAAGAAGACCAGTTTTATTTAGATCCAATTCAAAATTAGATAATCAAAAAGATTGTGCTGACATTGTTAGTTAAGATTATTATTAGATCACATACGTCAGATTAATTAGTAGAGTAGATAATTAGTAAGATTATTATTACATAAACAAAAGTAAGATACAGTTGAATGAAGTCAACACAATATTAATTGGGCTGAGAAAACGGAATTCTACTAACAGACACTTAAAGGCCGACGCCGCATATTTCTGTGTGAGAA